>UYYA01000082.1:0-129377 GCA_900624975.1 Angiostrongylus costaricensis
GTAGATCCCTCTGTGTCCGCATGAAAGAACACCTAGCCGGCAAAAATAGACCAAATACCCCGCTAGGCACGCATAGGACCCAGAGACATAACGGGGACGACTTCGAAGTATGTGTCACGATCCTCGCACGCGAATCAAGAACACAGGCGCGAAAAACTCTCGAGGCAGTCTGGATTAATTCCAGAAATCCGAAAATAAACCGCAGGGAAGAATGCCTCATTATCACGCGTGATATAGGGCAGTATATAAAACTGCTTTTCTGATGTGAGGGGCACATTATACTTCCACGTGATTTCTGTGCGGTTGGTCTCTACGTGACATACTTAGTGGAAACCTCATAGAAAGCGGTGAGTGTGCAAAGCTGTGTTCAAAGTGATTGAAATCTTGGTTTGGAGTTTCTTTGTTTGGTTATGGAGGCGTCTGGCCGAGTGAGTTGCTATCAACTTGACCTTTCCAGGGTCTGAAGAAGGTGAAATCCGCCGAAACGTCAGCTTAATCGTGAACAAAGAATAGTAACACCTCGCGTTTGCTCAACAAAAATACGAACAAAGGAGGTTTGTTCTGTTCAACCTAAGTAGACGTCACGGTCGTATATCGAATCTCAGGTGGACTACTTTCATTTCGAGTAGGTTCCCACTGGAGTCCTTGGATAACCGGGTCGGATCATTCCCTAGTGTGTTACAAAAAGTGATTTTTTTCTGGGTAAGTCCAGTGCTAAGTCCTCGTTCTCAGAGGGATGAGAGACTTGGTTAGCCCGGAGCGGAGTCGAAATAGCACTATGATCGTGATGACCGGCATCACTACTAGTGCGCGCTCCTTATACCACTGATTTCAAATCGTGAAGTAGGAGCCGAAACCAAATGTAGAAGTTGGAAGACCTTCGTAGATAATGAATACAAGGAAGCGAATAGAATGTGAGAACTGCTGGGATTCGCACTGTAGATGTGAAGACGGGTTGTATAAAATAAAACAAAGAACAACCTTTTTTTCACGTTTACGTGTGTAACAACTTTCCCTCATAGATGTGTGGGAAACTCAAACCTTTCAATAGAACAAGCAAAATATGAAGCCTAAAAGTGTTAAATTTCCTTCATCAACAGACAATAAAGTTATTTAAATATTATAACACAATGCACCGTTATAAAGTGATTTTTGATGTTTTGTTAATGAAATTGATGACTCTTGTACTGAAAAACAAGAAAGCTAAAACAACCGTAGTGCTAGACTTTAATTAGACCATTACTTTTCTTTGGCTTTTTTTCTAAAATCTCTAAAGGAAAATACAGGAAGGTTCAACGAGAACCTTTCTGTAGGTTAGGCCGCTCAACAACACACCGAAGCCTAATTTTGGATGGTGGGCGAATGCGGCCCTGGACTAAATTCTTTTCGGCTACAGTACATGCATTTTTAACAAAAAACAATTTTTCGACAACTAGAAAAGTTGATAGCGTGAGGACATAAAGTAACCGTAGGTGAGACCTCGCTCTATGGCTTTCGGATAACGTATATATGCTACTAACTACACGTTACAATGGCCCACAACATAGCCATTTGGTATCAGTATTCAATAGCATTTTCTGCAGCTGTGTTAAGTTTACTTCTCTAAAAATTTTTTTATGTCTGCGAATTCTATATGATGGCCACTTTTCTTCAAAGCAACTGAAATTTAAATAGTATTCAGTCATCAGACAAATTATCGACCGACGAACTTGTACGAAATAAAGGTTCCTGCATATTTCTAAGTGCAAAAGACAGCTTTTCCCCGCCGACGCCGATCACAACATCTGTGCCGGATAAGATGTCTTTCGAATTATCGCAAAAAGGTCAGCAAAAAGGCTGTACGTGGCAAAATAAACGGCGGAAAGAAAATCACTGATGACTCAGCTTGTTGCCAACTTGCTAATGAAAACGGAATGGTGAGTGTTGCAAACGGGAAACACGAAACGTTTCTGACGGAAGCAAAAGAGAAAAAAGCATAGTGGAGCGTATTTCATGAGCTAAATAGAAACAGGACATTTAAGCGGAGCTTAGTGCTTGTGATAAATGCTTCTTGTCTTTCTACAGAGTTCAGTGTTGGCTACGGCAAAACACTTGATCTTAAAAAGAAGTTTCTTCCAAGAACTAAATGGAAACTGGCTAGTAAATTAATTCCTT
Organism: Angiostrongylus costaricensis; assembly: GCA_900624975.1. Classification (NCBI taxonomy): domain Eukaryota; kingdom Metazoa; phylum Nematoda; class Chromadorea; order Rhabditida; family Metastrongylidae; genus Angiostrongylus; species Angiostrongylus costaricensis. The sequence continues at coordinate 2,155 of UYYA01000082.1, forward strand.
TCAAAATTTGTTAACACACGGCGGAACGTCTTTCACAGGGTTTTCTGAGTGATCCAAACCCAGGCCATTAAAGATTTTGTAAAACGTTAGTAAATAGAAAACCTAGGAGAGCTATAGTTTTAAGCGTTTTCTCTCTTTGCTCCAGGACCGTAACGTCTTAGACACTGGATCGCAGAATTACTACGCTACCACTCATACGAGTGGAGGAATTATAGAATGTGGTCAAGTACTAAGACGAAGTGTACAGTAATTCCTACAGTGCCAGATCAGCCAAGTGTCTTGTAAGCTTCATCTTTGGTTGTCTTACAAATTCCATTTTTAATATGTTCAACTAATCGACATCAACATCGACATAAAAACAATCGTTCAATGACGATCACCTGGATTTTTCCGGTGCACGGCAATTCTAGGGTATACCAACCTATTCGTATGCAAGCGTTGAAGACAAAATAAGTAAAAAAAATAAGTTACCATAGTTCATCGAAAGCTGGAGACTTGTGCACCATCTATGTACTTTCAGACTATTATTAACTACTACAAATTTTCTATGCCGGTGGTGTGGGATTAGATGGCACTCTATTTACCCATAGTCATTCTAGATAACCCATATTGAAGTATCCTCATTGGTTTACCATTTCACTGAGGCGTTCTTTGTGGTTTGTAGTTTAGTATACAAAAGCAGAAACTATTTTTCTAGTCGTCACAGGGTTCAAACCAAACGAACGGATTCGTTCAAAAAAACGGTTGTTTTTGTAAAGTTCCAAGTGAAGAGGTTTCCACAGACCTCGTGCTGTGCACATTTGTGTTTGTGAATTTACCACTTGATTAGAAAAGTGAAGCAACAAAACTTTTAAAAAAGTCTAAAAGTAGCATTGATATGAGGGTATACGATCGCGTCAGTTTAGGTGATCAAGTGCTGACGTCAATTTTTCTACGCTGATATATAATCGAAGTCGCAGAAATCATTAGCACAAGCTGAGTATTTTACGAATTTACAAAGTTAACGAGAGCGAGCAACGTCTTGGCTTTCCAGGAACGTTTTTCCACGTTTAAACGGCCATATACAACAAAAAAGAAAGCAATTTAGTCTTTCGCCTTTGCTTAGGAGATGATTTCCTTAATGTTTATAAAGTAGTAAAAAAGTATTGTTTTGCTTAGCCGTGTGTATTCCGCAGTGCATATCATTCTTTTTTTAGGCGACAGATGCAGTTCGATGCACTTTGTCTTATCGCCGGTCCAGTCGCAATGATACAGCAGAACACGTCGATTGTGATTTAGAAGCTCACAGTCAGATTTTTATCCTTCTTTAAATGCAAAAAAACACAGATTTTACGGCCGATGATGCCTTCCTATATGTTCTTACACTTCCGCTCATTTCAAAAATAGGTTAGGTATCATGTTTGTATTGCCTCTCAAAATGTCTTCATGCTCTGCCCCCAGTAACCCGATCAGCAACCAGATCGTTTCTCGTCGCACGTGAAAGCAAAGCTTCTGTAGCCTCAAGAGCGCCCATCAGGAGATCTTTAGTACGAACAAACAAAATCACTTTACACTGAAATCGCTCGGCAGATTCTCAACTAGCGACGACACGTACTATTTCATGGACGTCTAGCCAACTGACGTGTGCTAGTCATGCATGTGTTCCACTCGCCGCCTCGAAATATGGTCAGCAAGCTGCATTGTTTCCCCATTCACTCGTTTTTTCTTCGTTATTTTTCATTTTCCTCTATAAAGAGAACAAATGCGATTTGTTTCATGTTCGCATTGGCTTTTAGACCTATCTCACCAAAATATTTTCTACTCGCAGGAGTGACTGATTATTTATGGACGAACGATCTGTTCCGCCTTGATAGTGGATAAAGCATCCAACTTCGTGCCATTGAACGCTAACTGGGATTTCAAATGCTATCCAAATCTTAGTTGTTCTATTTGAAAATTTTAGGCTGCTATCGAAGAACAACAACAAGGTGGTAGTCGACAACCTGAAGATTTCCTAGGGGATCAAAAAATAAAACATGTCGACGGCACTCTCCATTGACACAGCGGTAAGACAAATGACATATAAGCTAGACGTATATGGAAAAAAGTTGACACCAGTCTTTAGGACAAAGTTGTCATTAACGGATGTGACCTGTTGAATCGTCACGAGTTGTCTTCTACACAAGATCGTGAACTCCAACGTTACATTGACAACAACAGACATGTTTTGATCTACAAGGATCATGAACTAACCTGTAATTCAGATGCTTTATTATTATTGTTGTTATGGGAAATAGGAAACTCTCCTTAGCGTTCGATGATCTTCGTTGCTATTTCGTTGTTAAGCACCAACTAGAATGAAACCAGAAGCAGTACATGGAATACAAACCAGAAGCCTGAGTCGTGACGAAAGCTCTCATATGTGGAACAGCAGAAGTGAAGGCAGTCTTTCTGGTGTAAGTCTCCCCTATGGGTGCACATCAGGTAATCATCAATAAATATGAAATGCCCTAAATTTTAGAGAAACACTTCTTGCAATAAGCTTATGAATTCCAGCGATGTGATGATTAAAGATCCTTTTGTTACCCCTACTGGCCATAGTGAGTAAGCATTCTCTTTCAAGCTTCCAAATTCTGCAGTATCATCACTGATGCGTTTCCTTCCTCTAGGGGTAAATTTCACATCTGATTTTCCTGGGCTGACAGGCAACAGCAGAATGGATGACGGTACTGGTCTGTGCTACAAAGCTGTCTCTCCCTCGTCACCTTATGGAATGTTAGAGTTGGACAGCGGCAATTCAACAATGAAAAGAGGAGGAATTTCAAAAGGTTCAACAATTTTGAGTCCCTACGGAAGTCTAAAAAGGTACTGAATAGTATCAATCCAGAAATATTCAAGATAGTAAAACAAAAAAGCTCGCATGCAAATCCAACTTTTGTTTTCCAGTCGGAAGGGGGTAAGCTGGTTCGATGAAGAACGAGCGCGATCTCTTTCTCCTGTCAACAATAATCCACAGGTACTGAAGATTGCGAGCACTTCCTTTACGGTTTCGCAACCAGTTGTTTGATAATTAAATAAAAATGCTATTCGTAGTTTCTTTGCAGTTGAATTATTAACATTTCTAGCTTAAGAACATCAAGTCAAGTTCACAATTCTCGTTGTAAAACGTGTCATATGTTGTGAGAAGTAAGGGACATTAATTAAGCGATTGGCACGGAATTCTTTACCCTCCTTTTTGCCTCATCGAATTAATATTATTGACAGTGGTGCACTTACCTTACAGTACATATACAGTAATACAGAGTAGAAGATTTGGTATATGTGGAAGTTATCGTTTTCTGATTGAATACGTTTTTTCTAAATAAGCGTGTGTCTACAGCAGAAAGCTGACCAGTCCCTATCTATAAGAAAATTCAAGCTGCTTGTCATGCCATACCATTTAGTAAGGTGATTTTCACTGACATATACTACAGAATATGTATGTCATATTGAGTTGAATCACCATTGTTAGAAATGCGTAACGAAGTTTATCTAGAGACATATGCGACGTGGCCTCTCAGAGCGATGTTACACCGCTCTCACCCTATCCACCCCTTCGTTTAGTCGATCACCATCTGTCTGCCTTTCTCGAAATCCTTTTTCCTACGTACATGTTGCCCTAATATAAAATCAATCTCTAACTTTCCGGTCCTTACCTTGATACACTGCTGAGCCCTTCTTTATAAAATTTGCCAAGCTGAGCTACCACCGCTTGCTTCCTGTACATGTTTCGTTTCAGATAATCTTTGGAAAAATTTGCTCAACACTTTTGAACCTCAGCGAATGCTGTGAGCTAGTTGCTTAGAAAAATCTGTTCAACCTTATTGAATCTTAGTGGATGTTGTGAGCTTGTTAGTTGCGTCTGAAACCAAAGTTCTATCTTAACTTGCTGAATGATGGATATCCATATTATCCAACGTGGTCAACTTTCGCTTCGGTCGATCGAATGTAGTTCATTTATTTCATTTCATAGTGGGGAAGAAAACTGCAAGTATTAACAAGTGGAAGAAGCAAGCCGTTTATGAACGCTGATTCATGGCACCATTTTTCCCTGCTACCACGTCAACACCTTAGCAATCTGGTTATAATCTTTATAATAAATTCCTTCGCACCACATTTTTTACCTGTTTTCCTTGTATAGCACTTCTATCTTTTCTTTCAATTAAATGTATCTGCCTGTGCTTCAGACACACAACGTAATGTCTCAGTACGGTAGCTCCGGCAACTTGAGTAACTACCGCGATCGTACGTCAAGTCCAGCCTATTCTTCATTAGGAAAACACAAGGTATGCGCCAAGAAAAATGTTGCTGGTGCAATTTCTATATCACTGCATTCCTAATCACATTTTGTCCAAATCAATTGAGCTCTACAAGCAAAAGATGTCTGCTTAAGTGTTCATCTATTTGCCATAATAAGTGTAAACAGGTTTGAAAAGGTATGTGAAAACAAAGTATTCTGCCAGGTTGATTGACGTAATTTATACCGCTACAAGAAAATAAATGTTCTTAGTAATTGGCGCATTAGTTTTTTCTGGTGCTTTCTCATAATAAGAAAGAAGCTAACTAGTACAGTCAAGCCAGTTCAGTAAAGTTACAGTGCTGTTGGATTTCCCACTTTGTTATTCAACAATGTCAAAGAACAACCACTAGAAATCCATAAGATTCTGTTCGAGATCTTTTTACCAAAATCTAAAGGTGTTAGTTATTTCCATCTTTAAGCTGGCTCTTCTCTGACCCAGTGAACTCTCTATGGAGCTCATAATGCTTATGAACTTTCTCAAAACCTGTTTGAGTTTCCGAAAATCCAAAGCGGAAGAATTTCCACAGCTGTTTGCTTTTATTGTTTTGGGGTAGTTGCTTTCATGTTGTGCGTAGGTGGCCGGAGAATCTGCTGCTGTAATGATTCGAACAAAACATTCGCGCTTCACTCAGCTCTTTCTGTTGTTGTGCTAGCGAAATGGTAGGTATGAATATAAATAATTTCCCATTACGACTGTGATGGCGAACGCCTATCTTCAAAAATACCTCTTCTAAAAAGATCTTTCCTGTGAGTACTTCTGTTTTTTTCTGCAGTGAGCGATAATCCAGGTTACTCCTCTTGTGCATTCCTCTTCCTCCTTGGCTCATGTGTCTCTACGAATATTCTTAATGATAATTTCTGTGTTTTTGTGCTAACTTATAAAGCAGGGTTTCAAAAAAATGGGTGAGCTCGAAGCAAAATTTTGAGTCATTTTTCTGCACGAAATTACGTCATCGATTCCTTCACCATTCACCTGTATCACCTGTAGTCCCGTTGATAATCGAGCGACTCGAGTGAGCGCCAGTAAATCTTCCATTTTTCCTTGTCGCGTGAAAGAGCAGCCCAATGGGTTCTGATCGCTTTAGAGACTCGTCGAGAATCATATCTTTCTCCTAGGCTCTTTGTAAACAACTCCGACCATTGTGTCGGTGGTCTTCCTGCAGTACGTTTGACATCCCCAGGAATCTAGTCACTAACGGCCCTTGTCCATCGGTTGTCATTCAAACGCATTACGTGTCCGGTCCATTTTACCTTCCACACTTTGGGACACGGAACGACATCTTTGACTTTTAATCGTTGACGCAGGTCGGAGCTTCCGATCTCTTCCCTTACCTGTGTGGAACAGAATTCTCCAGGCATCGCCCTTTTGACTGCGCGCTCGATAACGTTGAGTGATCTTTCATCCTGTTTACACAGCAACCAGGTTTCTGACGCATAGGTTAAGGCAGAAAGTACTGTTGAGTCGAAAACGTGGGTACGGAGTCGGATGTTCTTTGTCCTCTTCACTACAATCTAGATGTTCTTGAAAGCTTCTCAGGTTGCTCATTTTCTTCCGCTAAACTCTGGAGATAAGCCCTTCATCATGTCGATTTCCCGACTTAGATAGACGTAACTGGAGCATTCGCAGAAATTCGTTCCGTTGACCATAAATGGGGCACACGAAACCATTTCGTTCTTCATGAACATCGTTTTTGTGAGATTTAGTTAAAGACCAATCATTCCATAAGCTTTGTCAAAGTCCGCAAGCATTCGTTTCGCTTGGCTAATGTTTGGTGTTATAAGGACGATGTCATCAGCAAAGCGAAGATGATGTAACTGCAGACCATCGATTTTCACTCCCATATTATCACATTCCAATGTTTGCATGACGTTCTGGAGGGTGGCGGTAAATAATTTTGGCGAGAAGGAATCTTGTTCTTGTCTAACTCCTCTTTTAACCTCAATATTAACATCATTGTAGAATGGTGATATCTTCGTTGTGGAATTTTTGTACAGCTCACGAAGAATCTTTGTGAAACAGAGCGGTCTTTTGTACTCTCGCGATACTTCGACGAGCCTTGTCATCGTGTGGATGTGGTCCATCGAACTAAATCCTTTTCGAAAACCTGCTTGCTCACATGGCTGTCCTCCGTCCAATGTTCTGTCATTCCTGTTTAGAGGATGACTCGAGTGAACAGTTTGTGGACGACAGACAGCAAGCAGATTGGGCGATAGTTGCCGATATCGTGTAGGTCACCCTTCTTGAACAATAACACAGTTTTGCTGGTCTTCCACTAAGTAGGCACCTTGCATTCAGACAGGTAACGTGTGAAGAGCCGAGCCAGTGTGTTTACGAGGACTGGCGGAAGGTTCTTCAGGTGCTCTGGTCTTAACCTCTCCGGACATGGCGCTGTTCGATTTTTCACCGACGAATTGGCATGGCGGATTTCGGAAGGTAGAACCGGTGGTAAAACATATCCATTCTCCTTTATTTCGTATGAAGGAAGGTAGACGTGGTTATCGAAGAGATTTGAGTAATATTCGTGAATGATTTTCTGAATTTCCTTTCTGTACGCAGTAACTGCTCCATCTGGACGTCGGAGTGCAATCATCTTTTTCTTGTAATTGGCGAAGCTTCGGTGGGCTTTGCGAATGTTTTTCCCAACCTCTGAGTCTTCGACCATTACTGCTGCCCTTCTCTCTTTAAGATCTTTTTTTATCGCCAGTGTGCATTGTTTCGCAAGTTCGGACGTTATTTCGCGTTTGCCTGCAGCTCGTGCGATTCCACGCTAACGTATCAATTCGAGCGTTTCTGGAGACAGACGTCTCTTGGTGACTTTCGAACTCTCAGCTTTCATAGCGGTAAAGTGAAGATGTTGAATGAGCCTATCGTATTTTTCGTCGTTGTTATCGACCGCGGCATCTTCCCAACAGCCCACCAATGAATCGAGTAAGTCCCAGTTTACGGTGGCTCTGGTACTTCGGTTTTTGAATTTAGCGGCTTTTTCTCCTTGGTTCGGCAAGACCTTCTATTTACTGTGAGGCGGTGTACTTCTTTATGGTACTCTCCATTGGGAGACTCCCACGTCCAGAGTTTAGGGGGAGACTTTTGGAATTGCGAGTTACCATGTATGGTCTTGTCGCAATGTGACGTTCTTCTTGACGTTAAAGTCTCCAATGATGGCCTTGAAGTATGTGTGGTTTTTTCTCTAAAACTTCTCTAGGTCCATATTGAACGCTTCGGTTTCTTCGTCATAGTTTGATGTCGGCGCGTACACGACGAAGATTGTCAAAGCCAGAATTGATCCACGTCTTTTTAATCGTAAACGTCCGATTCGGGTTGTTAGTTGTTCGAATGAATCAATGTTCATGGACAAACTCGTGTTGACGAGAACGCCCACACCGCCGACTGCTCTACTGTCGCTTGTTCCGAGGAATAGTTCTTCCCCGGTGTCATAGATGGCGTTGAATGGACGGCGTCGTACCTCATCCTCAGCAAGTCCTCTATCGAGGAGTCGGAGGCAAGTGTACGTGCAATGTAGGTACAGATCTTCATCATTGTTCTTGTAATCCAGGCAGCTTCCATTGGCCCTGAGATTTTAGCAGCCTCGCCGTAGTCGTCCTACCCAACACTGCGAAATTGGGGGCTCTTTCGTGGGCAGGGGAATAAGGCCCGTTTTCTTTTACTGTGTTTGGCATTTTGATGCTCACGTATAGCTTCCTGGGTTCTGAACGTGAAGGCTGGGTATACTCACGGGGTGCTTGCCAGGCTCTCCCGAAGTGAATATGGAGCTTGTTTGTTGGGGGCGACTCCTAACCGTCCCCCATATATTTCCCAGGCACTTGATTGCAGGCTTTTGGCCGAACCGTAATCGTAGAATACAATCCGCGTAACCAGGAACGCACTCACACAGTCAAGCATGAATACGCCTAGCAAATACAGAAAGTGTGTGCCAAATTGGCGCAGCAGAAACAGGGAGACCACCTCCTTGATCCATCCGCGTCTCAGGGAAGCAAAGGTCGCTTTTGGTCCGCGATTAACCCCCTATCCGCCACCCGGAGATGCTAGCCTCGCGACTAACCGGCTCGGGTTTCCTTATATAAGGGAGATCCGTAGATTGATTCCTTAACGAATGTTTGGTATACTTTTACACTAATTGTTAACACTAGCAAATTTGAATTCTAAGATTTCAATGATGCTGAGATATTTGCAAAACTCCGGACCGCATACACATGCTGTCCGGAGTTTTGCAAATATCTTAGCATCATTGAAGTTATATTTCACAATGTATAGTTATATTTCCTGCCGTTAAAAAGAGTAGGCGGCAAATAATAAGTTAAAATTCTAAGATTGCCATTACTTTTGCCAAAAGTTGTCGTATCATTTCGCTCCTTCGATAGAAAAGTATCAGCGACTTTTTTCATAGAGAAATTTAAAAATAAGCCCCAGAAATTGTACGAGTTGTTTCGAAACTGTTTTCGCTTAAGTTACAAACAGACTAATCAAAGGCTAAGTGTAAGATTTTCTCTAGCACAACTAGAAATGTTAGGCGAAAATCTTTTTGCTTCAAACGATCCTGATTAGTTCGCCTAGCCGATAGAAACCCTTGTTTTTTCTAAACAATTCTCCGCTCTTGTAGTATCTACTTTCTTTCAAGTTGTTCGTTGTATACGTAGATCCTGTTTTGGGTAGCATTCGAAAACTAAATCAAGAACGTAGATCTACACCGGTCCATCTCAGTGAGTGGCGTCCATTTTTAAGCTTTCAGGGACACTCATGAAAATTAAGTTAGATTAGAATTAAGGCAGCAGACAAATCCATTATCACTTTGCACTGATTTAGAATGTAAGGGTAGTCATTTTAGGACGATTACAATCGTTTTGAGACGGCACGACATGCGGCTGCTAAGCGCAATGAACGCCAGAAGTCCGAGGAGAGTCGGTTCCAGGCTTTCGGTGATCGTCCTGGAAGTGGAGTTGAAATGACCACACATCATTGGCAAGGGGGAGAGGTAACCCACTTTCTGCAAAGACAATCTTTAATGAGATGAAGCAAAAGTTTTTGGTTTCCGAGAAAATCGAATGTACATTTTTTGTCGCAAGAAAGTTCAAATTCAGTTCACAGGAGGCTGATGCGGAATTTAATTTTTCTTTAAGAAGCTAAAAGATAAAGCCCTCAGTGTTGATCAATCCCTGAGGAATGCGCTAATCATTCGGCATCATAAAGAATCCTTTGGAGGTGACTGAATGCATATCTGGCCTTTACAATGACTCGCGCTAGCCTACCGATGTATCGAGCCAGTGCTGCTATCCTCCCAGACAAGTCTGGTACCAATTTGCGGATCTCGGAAGGATGGAGGACTTGGTGAGACTAGACCGTGGGTATCGACCCCATATGTTTTGTAGGAGGCCTCCAGTCACTGCGCTACACATGCCACTTTAAATTTAAAGTTTTTCTTTAAATAAAAGCTATTAAATAATAAAATGTTGGCAGTTTTCTCTGATACTATATATAATGAAATCTGAAATTATACCTACTGATTCTCAGGATTTAAGAGTGTGTAGCTTTACCTTTTCTGTAAATGTTAATATTTGAATGTGTGAGGGTGCCAGACTTTCATCTAGAAGTAATTAACGTCGCTGGAACTGCTGGCAAGTGTAAAACTTTACTGGAATCAGCTCTCGATGAAAACAAAAAGCTTGATTTTCCCATAATCTTAGGGGTTTGGCATATCAGCTTTCAGTAGCTTATATGCTTTATCTGTTTTAAATAAGAATTGCAATATTTTTGAAATCATACCGAAATCCAGTATTAATGCTCTTACGGGGCTGTAAAGGCTGCGAAAGTAAGCTTTCTTAATGTGAAGGCTCATGAATAACTTTAATAGATAGGTAGGAGATGGTGGGTTGATAGCGACAATCTGCTGCTTCACAATGTACTTGATGCATGCCTGTGCAAAACTGAGCTAAATCAAATGGACCGTTTCCGGAAAGACTCACTATTGGCGACTATTGACGATGAAGAAATGTTAATCTCGGAAAATAAAGAAACTAAAAGGAAATGAATAAAGAGGAACTTTTAAAATTTAGATTATAACTGACCCCAGTCAGCTACCTAAGGGGATAAAGCCGAGGCGGTTGTACTACTCCCCCATAGGAGACGGAACGGTAGCAGCCGATGGTATCGAGCTTAAAAGGTCCGTCTCATTTTTTTTTAGTATAGACTTTAGATTTAAATTTCATCTTGAAAGTGCGAGACGAAATCAGCGTAACATTGCAGGCGCCCAGTTGACTTGTCTCCCAGAGTTACCATCACTCAATTGACGCACGTTGATCGTGGGCAAAAGGGTCATGACGGTGTTAATGTTTACGAGAAAAGCTGGACGAACACTGTAGGATGTATGTTGTTTCATGGATATACATGGTGCCACTAGAATTTTATTATGTTTTAAAAACTCAGAAGATTAATAGAAGACATATTCAAAAAAGGCTGCTTTTAGCCCATCTTGGAAGTGAGGGTGGTTATGGCAGCGATTTCGGTGGACCGGGAAGTGGTCGCAATTCAAGAGCAGATGCTTTGAGTCCGGCTGGCGGAGACAATTATGGAAGAGGAACTCATGGTACAATACTACTTTGGTTTATCGTTGATGATTCAGATCGTATCAGAAGATCGACTAATTATTAGAAATTTGGATTTGTTATAAGTCTTTAATGTTATCGTCGTCAATGACTCTAGTATTATAAGTAAGAATAATTTTAAGCGTCATAATTCGGTAATGTCTAGGTAGCCCACATGGAACTGTTCCTGGAAACCTTGGCGGATACAGTAGTGGCTCAGGAGGAGGGTATACCGGGAGCGGTCCAGGAATTCCAGGTTACGGCAGCGATCGTGGGACTCCAACTGGTCTTGGTGGTTTGTTAAACAATCTTTTCTGACCTTTTTTTACTCGTACTACTATCTGGCTTTGCATACCTGTTAATGTTTTTAGACAATATTAGAAATGGTCCAGGAAGTGGCCGTCCAGGAAGCGGTCTTGGGCGTTATCCGTATTCCACGCTGGACTCTCGTTCTGGTCATCCATACGGTTCTAATGGAAATATTGGGCCTGGTAACGACGGTCGAATGAGTGGTACGTCATTTTTACGTTCGATGTTAAGTTTTAAAAATAGAGCATATGAAGTGAAGCAAAATAGATTGACGCTACTGTCACCCCGTTGTGGGTTGTGTTAACGCGATCAGCGTAATCACGGGTCTTTCCCACGGATTTTCGTCTTCACAGCACGAAGGGTCACCCCTGTACAAGAAATGAAGGAATGCTGCAGTCTCTGTAATATTAGGTTGCCTCAGAGAACTGAATTTACTTCAGAATCAGCAAGCGTTGCTTGTTTCGGACAATACACAATGTTTGACAGAGTTTAACGATTTGATGCACCACATAGCGGAAAAAACCACAACCTTAATTAGTAGATAGTTTAGTTCTTTGTAAATAAGAAGATACACAAAGTGAAAATGAACTTTGCTTTCGATGACAACAAGTTGTCTGTGGAGATTTATCGAGACCTCAATGCAGATAAGTGAACTAAAGGGTACGAAGGCACAGAGTTTACAGTTCTCAGTATCGACTTTCTATTAACCTCGGCATTGGAATATGAATGCGTCGTTTTCTTGTTCAGCAATCGCGAGGTTTTTTAGACAGCATACATGTACTTCCATAGAGAATCTCTATGAAGTCTCATATATTTACATCTCTATCGAAGTAAATGTATGCTGTTTAAAAAAACTCGCGATTGCTGAACAAGAAAACGACGCGTACAAAGAGTTTATCTAGCGTGTGCTTGTTTGTTTTCAGTGGCATCATCAGTGTTTTCGGATCCAATGTATCGTTTTGACACTAAGACGGGTTATCTGATCACAAATCCCCGTGAATTAATTCATCAATATGCAACAACAACACCAGTGGCGGTTATGGAAGCCAATGATAACACGCCTACCACAACTGTTATTACAAAGCAGAGCCTCTATCGAAAGACGGAGGAATCTACAGAGTACGTGCACCTGGTCTCTGCATTGCCTTATTTAGAATAATAAAAACTGCTTGTGATCTTTACTTTGTTATGCTCTTGTTAATAGAGATTATTGCAGAGAGCGATTCTCACCGTATGCACCTTATAAATGCTCAAACAATGTCCAGTCACCTAACAAATTTGTTCGACAACTCAGAGATGAAAGTCAGTGAACAGCTGTCCTTCGTTGTGGATCGATTTAATTTACTTTAACGCCGCTTTTACTGAGTTTACAAACAGCCATTAAGCAGTGGTAATGTGACGGTTTTTCTCAGCAATGACCAATACACAGCGTGAAGCGAACAGTCATGTCGAACCACTAAACCAACGCGACGCGTACGCAGATCAAAAGATCAACGATATTCGTTCTAAGACGCACAATATCAGGTGAAACTGCTTCCATTTGTGCATTGTTCTCAGGATATTGTATCGCTAACGCAAGCTCTGTATTAGCGTTAGCGGAAAAGCGGCGGTGAAAATGACCTATGAGCAATCCTCCAGAGGAAGCTTGAGAAATCCATGAGCGTTTGGAACTGAACCCTTTCTAAATGCAAACATTTGGCAGAAAAGCGTATAGGTGCAACAATTGTATGCCACCTAGCCCCATTGATACGATCGCGGTGGGACCTATCATTTTCCTATTCCTCCAAAATTAGGCCCACTCCTAGGTATTACCATGCTAAATCTCTGTTGACCATGAACAATACACTATTATCATTTTTCTACTTCGTTCGCTATTGCCAATAACGCTTTATTTTCCAATGATAGTTAAGAGGATTTATGAAAGGAAGTAGTGTAAGAAAGATTTCGGAAAGACATTTTAGAATGAAGCCAAAAAAGTCGCTAGCTTATAAAAAACTAGTGAAGGAATGAAATTAATTTTTGGGAAAGAAAATATTGTTGATAGTTAACTTAACAGAAAAATTCAGAGGTGGACATGACGACATCGAAAACTTAACTCGACAACTCGTACATGATCTGCATACTTCTTCCCGATGTTGACGTCGAGCTCATTAAAAACTGGAATGCATCTGTGTCAAGATCCAGTGACGTTTGGTCATGTAAAATGAATGCAAGCATTATTTATGCTGTGTCATCTCCCTTCTCGAATTCACATGTATATGGCGAATAGCTTTCTGTTGCTAGCTCTTCATCCGTCGCGATATATCCGTTACCCATGTCAACTATGTGTCCGACTATAGAATTTCAAGCATAAAATTATAGCCTTTGTCAGCTTCCTATCATCACATTCTGCTTTATAACGAAATCATAAATAAGTGGTGGAATAAAGAAATATGTTATCAGAAAAGACTGCATCTTAATATTTCTGCCTCGACTATAGTTCAAGAGATCCGAGTGCATTTTTTCAGTGCTTATTAAATATACCTCTTTTCCTCTCCTGCTATCTATCTTCATATCTTTTATCTCTAAACATTCTCATTACAACCGTTCCTGGAAGAGCGGAGCTGGAAATAAAATCTTGTTTGTTTCACCATCACTCACGTTAGCTATTCCGATCAAATCAGATGAATAAAGTAATTGCAGCTTCAATGATGCTGAGATATTTGCAAAACTCCGAACCGCAGGTGTCTGCGGAGGGGAAACGAACGCGCTATTGACCTTTCCGGGGGGTAGCGCGTTCACCACCACACCATGTGGGTTCTTCGTTTCGAACTGTGTCTCTGCTAGATCTATCGATCCTTGCCATCAGCAATCACCTGTCAGCGGGATTGATCTGGGAAGCCCAAATCGGCAATGAATCCAGTTAAGCCGATACTTTAGTTATAATTTTATAAGGTCCGGAGTTCTGCAAATATCTCAGCATCATTGAAGTTATATTTCGCAACATACCCTGCCATTAAAAAGAGCAGGCAGTAAATAAAACGGTTAAAAGTAATTGTATTTGTTACTGGAGGCATTTTAGTACTGCTCTAACATTGGCGTACATCTTAATACTATCCACACCAGCAACAATCTCTTGCCTGCACTAGGAAAAGGGAATTCTTCTAAAAAACTGCGTTTGCAAATTATATTGCGCAGTAACTAGCTTTCATGTGGAAACCTGGCACAAAATCTGCGCTAAGAAGCAATGATTGAATAAAGAGGTATGTATTAGAAAAAATAGACTTTCTGTTGTTAAAAGAACATTGGAGAAGAAAATGAGTCAACTATGGCTCATACCGACGAAAACACCACTACACGTATGTGTCACGGATGACTAATCTCATCTATTCTTACTTGAAATTACATTTGTTGATGTGGTCCAGTACATTTGTATGTTTCACGCTTAACTTTTTTTTGTGCCTGTTGTTCGCCTCAAATAACCATTCAGTTTATGTCTGCGGAAAAATCGACATGTTTCAAAAGCTGGAGTTTCCGAGCAGATCCAATGGATGAAAAAGCTGGAAAATTTGCGAAATGAATCCATGAAGTTTTTGAACCTGATAACATATTTCATGTTTACAAAAATTTTCCGAATTTTTGAAAGTTTCTCTGCCACTCGAAGCAAGTAATCATCCAGCATTCGTTTAGCTCATTGCTATTCTTTGTAACTGCGCAAAACTTTACTTATCTGTAGAGTTCATTTAATTAATTACAGCTTTTCTACTTTTCAGCCTCCCGTTTTTTTTTAACCTCCATAGCGCTACATTTCGTTTCATAACCTAAATAAAAATACAGTGTTTAGTTTAACGTTTTGTTTTCTGCCTTCTATAATTTTCATGGCAGGTTACTAAGCGAAATACAATCACAACGTTGCTGAGATATTTGCAAAAATATGGACCGTAGGTGTCTATGGTGGGGAACGAACGCGCTATTGCCCTTTCCGGAGAGTAACGCGTTCACCACTACACCATGCGGGTCCTTCGTTTCGCCTGTCTCTCAGCTATTTCTATCGATCTTTTTGCCACAGCAATGGTTGTATTTCGCTTAGTAACCTGCCATGAGAATTATAGAAGGCAGAAAACAAAACGTTAAACATTGTGATTTCAACTACAGCCATAGCTTAACTGGGTTCTATGCCGATTTGCGCTCCCCAGATCAACCCCGCTGACGGGTGATTGCTGTGGCAAAAAGATCTATAGAAATAGCTGAGAGACAGGCGAAACGAAGGACCCGCATGGTGTGGTGGTGAACGCGTTACCCCCCGGAAAGGATAATAGCGCGTTCGTTCCCCACCATAGACACCTGCGGTCCAGAGTTTTGCATATATCTCAGAAACACTGTTTAGTGTAAATCTCTCAATCTTATAGTGCTCCAGTATGGGACGCGCGTAGCACAGTGGTCAGAGGCGCTCTGCAATACACATAGGTTCAGTCCCGCACCCCTGTCCCGCCAAGCTTTCTATCCTTTCGGAGTCGGCAGATTAGTACCAGACTTGTCTGGGAGCATAGCAGCACTGGTTGATACATCGGCCACCTCGCGTCATTGTATAAGCTAGATATACATTCAATCACCTTTAACGATGCGCCTTCTTCTCGAATGCGCCTTTAATTATGTTGAATTCATGGTGCATCTCTCAGGAAATGATCAACGTCGAAATCATTTAGATCATTATAGTGTTCTGAACTCATATATACTACGACTAACATGTGACATGCATAGAGATCTTTCTTGAGCAGGTCTCCCCGGTAACTCGTACTTACGAACACAGTTTTTATCTCCGTCCACCGTCCACTTCTAATTTCTCTTACGCCAAGCTACTTCGGAGTTCGAAAGCGGCTTTTTTATTATTTCTTTGACGTAAAAAATGTTCCTGCCTTCCTAGATGTTCAATTATTTTCTTCTTTGCGCACTTTTAGGCTGAGATACATTCAGCGATAACTGTTTAGCATTGTAGAAAACATAAGCAGTATTTGCACTGCTTCTTAAAATCATTTCTTATCATTTTTCATAATGGATTACAGGTAACAGAACATTTACTGATGTTCGTCTACACAGCTACGTGCAAAAAAATAGCACGCGTAATAGCAGAGAGGGCCTGAAGTGAACAGGCCACATGCGCTTCAATTTCTCCTGCAGGACAGAATACTGACTGCCACCAAT
This sequence comes from Angiostrongylus costaricensis, assembly GCA_900624975.1. Taxonomy (NCBI): domain Eukaryota; kingdom Metazoa; phylum Nematoda; class Chromadorea; order Rhabditida; family Metastrongylidae; genus Angiostrongylus; species Angiostrongylus costaricensis. The sequence continues at coordinate 18,560 of UYYA01000082.1, forward strand.
ATTGTCTTTCCCAAGACCGACTTTCTATTAACGTCAGCACTGACCAAATAATTCACTGTCGAGAGTGCTAACGACGAGATTTAGTCAGTACAATGCCGGCCAACGTTTTGGATAATAATGAATAGAAAATAATCATAGAGCTCTCCTGGCGTTGATCAGTTCCTGTGGCATGCACCATGCATTCGACTTCACTAAGCATCGTTAGAGGTGACTGAATGCATATGTGGCGTTTACAATGACTCGCCGTGGCCTACCGATGTAACGAGCCAGTGCTACTAAAAAGTAGTAATAGTGGTATGTACCATAATGATAATAATTATAGTAAAATGAAATTACTACTATTGTTATTACAACACTTATTTACGCACAATAGTTGATGTTCCAGCGGTTACGGCTTCTTTAGAGCCTCGAAATGTCAAATTGAATTACAACCTACTCAGCCAAACACTTTCTCAGCCTCATCAGGTAAAACTTAAGGCATAAATTCTTATTTACATAATAAACATTTTCTCTTGAACATTCACCGTTTTGTTCCTTTTAAGTTTTCCTGCTCCACTTACGCATTATGTATAAATTCCAAATATCGCGAAACGAATCGCAAGCAGGAGTTTCTTGTGATCAAGCGTGACCACACGCTGTACATCAAGCTGTTTTTTCTGACCTGAACCAGAGACATTCCTGGCTCATGTAAGACTCTGTGCGGCTGGTCTCCAACAACAATAACTGGGGGATTTATAAAGAGCAAAACGGTAAGTGTTTAAAAGAAAATGTTTACTTTGCGAATAAAAGCTTGTGTATCAAGTTTTCTGCTGAAGTTATGAAAGTGTTCGGGCTGAGAATATTGTGAGTTAATCTGGCATTTCTAGAGTCTGAAGAAGGCGAAACCTCTAGAACGTCAGCCAGTATTTTTCTAAAAGAAAATTGTACTGTTGAAACATAATAGTATTCATCAAGAAAGCAGTGAACTATTGTTTTTACCAACAAAAGCTGCAGTATGAGTCGTCTTATTGATAGACAAGAATGCAAGTCACGGTGAAATGCGTTTCTAGGTGGAAGTGTAACAAAAATATAAACAGTAATCTTAACCAATGTTATACCTATTTATTTTCTGCCAACTATAATTTCGCGGCAGGGTACTAAGAGAAATACAACCACAACGTTGCTGAGATATTTGCAAAACTCTGGACCGCAGGTGTCTATGGTGGGGAACGAACGCGCTATTGTCCTTTCTGGGCAGTAACGCGTTCACCACCACATCATGCGGGTCCTTCGTTTCGCTTGTCTCTCAGCTATTTTTATCGATCTTTTGCCGCAGCAATCACCCGTCAGCGGGATTGATCTGGGGCGCCCAAATCGGCATAGAACCCAGTTAAGCTGCGGCTGTAGTTTACAAGTTTAAAGGAAAGGACAATAGCGCGTTCGTTCCCCACCATAGACACCTGCGGTCCAGAGTTTTGCAAATATCTCAGCAACGTTGTAGTAATCTTAACCGTTTTATTTACTGCCTATTCTTTTTTAACGGCAGGGTATACATTGCGAAATATAACCTTAATGATGCTGAGATATTCGCAAAACTGCGGACCGCAGGTGTCTGCTGTGGGGAACGAACGCGCTATGTCTCTCACCTAGTTCTATCGATCTTTGCCACGGCAATCACCCGTCAGCGGGATTGATCTGGGAAGCCGAAATCGGCATTGAACCCAGTTAAGCTAAGGTTGCAGTTATAATCACAATCTTAACCGTTTTATTTACTGCCTATTCTTTTTTAACGACAGGGGCCTAAATTGCTTAAGCAGACCTAAAATTTCCCATCAAGTTCAAGCAATGAAAGCACATTGCACCTTTGTTCCTCTGCATATTCCAATCGATCTCGCTGCTCGAATGATGTTGTCTGGCTTTGTTTGCCCTAGTGTCAACAAGTGTTAGTCCAGTGGTAGAAGAGATTCTGGAAAATCGACAGCTCTCGATACGCACCCGAGTCCCAGAGATCGTTCTCAACCACGTTCGCCTCGGAATGGCGTTCGGTTTGCCGCGTGTGCTGGATTTGAGTCTTTCGCTCGTGAGCGCTCGGATGGAATACTCCGGCACATTTCGCGCCGCCACTCACTCCACGATCGATTTCTTCAGTCCTACTTTGCTAGGATTCATTCATTCATTTGCTTATGTTGCCGTCACTTCGAGGAATTAAATGCCTGTAACCGTGATTTGTCTTAAAGTTGTGTGGTGATTTTGTGACAAGTCGATTTCTGAGTGAGTCGTTTTCTGATACTATGTATTGAAAAATTTAGCCACCGTTATAATAGCGGTTTGAAGTACGCTTTCATTTAATCTCAAAATCAAATCCCAATTTGATTCTGTGGATGCATTTCATAACTACATACGTTCAGTTGTCTTTTTTGTCAATATCTATTGAAAACTCCAGAAGGAATAGTGTTACTACGTTACAGATGCGAACCACATGCCGTTAACGCTCTAACTTTACCGTTCTATAAGTGTTGCCGATTTCTGTTGGTGTTCTTTTCAACTTCGTTGCAAAGTTTCGTTGATAACAACAAAGAAAAGATAGAAAAACAGATGAAAGTAACTGATTATCGTTGGTTCCACTCATACTTTGATTACACGAGCGCTTGTTAATTTACTGCTTAAATCCGGATTTGTACTGAATGCTTTGTTCTTTAGCTATTTTCGCGTGCTTCCATTCACTAAATAGAACGTTGTAGGGAAGAAAGAGATAGAAATGAGCATTGCTGAGGGACACTTTCGGTGAGTTTGTTTGATAACCTTCGCCAAGTGGAATTGAGTACGCAGACAAGTTTAGGGGCATGAAGGAGTTACTATCCACAATGGAGCCAGATACCGATGCCAATGATGTGAAAGAACTGAAACAACGAACACACATGCTCTGTGCGAGGTATCCTGTGAATCTGCTCTCCAGAAGGGTGCCACCATCATGTTGTGCGTGTTCAGATTCCTTGGCGGCGCATGGAAGACCGTACCACTTGAGGAACTTCGCATCAGTAGAATCAAGTGAAGTAACTTTAACGTTTATAAAATCAAACGGTTTGAGAATTTTGTTGTTGGGGCAATTGTTAACAGCATAGTTTAACAGCTATTCCGACATTGTTTTGTCGTAATTCAAACTTACCTACACTAACGTTCTCTTAGTATTTTCTGGGAAGGACTTCAAGTTATGTTTGCTTAATAGTTAATATCAAACCTTGGCTTTCTTTTACATTACATGGAATTTTCGATGTTTCATTGGTGCTTAACATAGACTTCCGTTATTTGTGTAATCAAATGGCCCCGCTGGATTAAAGCATTCACACATCGACAACGCAGTACTTTTCACCTGTTTGACTGACAAGTTTGCTCTGATCTTTTTCCTTTTCATTGATGGGCAAATAAATAAACTATTCATGCCGGCTATATGTATGGAAATTGCAGTTAGGTCTAGTTACAAGATTTTACATGAAATTTTTAAAGACATTATAGTGTCTACAAGAAGGTTAATGGAGTTCAGGTGAAATGTGTGAAATATGGGGAGATTGCAGGCCTGTCACGTATAGGATAGATTTTGTAGACGTTAAGATTTAATGCGATTTTGGTGGCCTGATGCAAACTATTGCTTTCAGTTTTCTCCTTAGTCTACTCTTAGGTCTTTCTGTAATTGTTGTGCGTCATTGAGGACTGCTTTCGCCCTTCAAAGAGCTTTCATTTTCACTTTTATTTCCTGGTTCTTTTGAATCAGTTTTTTGGCCGAAAATAGCGGAAAACCCTAGGGTTATGTTTTTCAGAAAACTTGTCCGGGTTTTATTGGGGAGATAAATGTGGCTTCGGATGTGAATACACATATTGGACTTCCTTAGGTAGACACATAATAAACTATGTTTAAAAAAATCTGCACCACTAGAATGTAAATAATTCTTGCGAGCTAAAAACAAGTTATTCAAATTATTCAAATGATCACGGTAACACTCATCACTTTCGAAGACCGTGAATCTATCTTTTCGTCGACACTAATCTCTACAGCGACGAAGCGATTGAACCCCCAGTTAACGTCACAAGGCGGAGGCACATCGGTGTAGCCATCAATTTCTTGCCAAGTAGTTGCCCATTCATATGTATACTCTTTTATAGTTTCGAGACAAGGAAGATGAACATTCTCTTAGGAAATTTTGTGGCCAGCTTGAAGCCTTAATTGTTTATAAAAAATTCACGAGTTTCTAAAGATCGTGCTGTTGTGTTGAGTTTTACTTAACCTGTTAATATTCAAAAATTTAGAGGTGGAATGAGCAATATGTTATTCTTATGCCGACTTTCCGAGCTACATCGACCAATTCGTAACGAGCCGGATAAGGTTAAGTAAACATCTTCATCTTCAGCACATCATTAGGATTCCATTGAATGCTTGCTGAAATTATATATCAGTGATACAGTTTCTTAATATCTTTCCACGTATTGGAACTGACACTGTTTCTCTAACCGCTCAGTCCATATATATATATATATATATATATATATATATATATATGTATATATATATATATAGGGGTTTTTTAGGTTTTACTGCGAGTTTATTTCAATCCCGAAACGGAAAACCATTTGGTTGCTGAATCAGTGATTTTCACGCTTCTTTCCGAACGTCATCTGGGACCAAAACTTTATGGTATTTTCAGCGGTGGACGACTCGAGGAATACATCCCGGCTAGTGAATTTTACAGTATATTCAAATGGCCATGTTTTGTTCATGGTTTGTATTGCTTGTTTCAAGCCATATCAATCAGTAGAATACTCAATCGAGTACTGATGTTATTTTTCAGATTATAACTTGTTTATCAGTCCTGGTTTCTATACTTAATGCAGTCGCAACTTTTTATAACCACCTATTTCACCTAAATTTTATTTCACTGCTTGTTTTTAGCTGGTTGTTTTTATCTAGACCTGAATTACGGTGTTTCTCTGGTTAGTGTAATTTCGAAGCCTCAATCTTTGAACACACATTTTTCAACTGAGCCTGACATTCACCATTAGTTTTCTGTCGGGAAGGTAACCTACAATTTCATTCCACACTAAGAAATGGGGCATGCGGTGACGTAATTTTACTCTCTGGTTTTGCAGATAAGGGTATCGAACTCTATCTCAGCTCGAGCTGCTGGTGGAATGAACCATCTGTTGTATGCCGCATTTCCAGGGACGCCGTATGACTACGATAAGATTACTAAACATGTAGTAATAAAAAATATGCAGTGAATTTCTACTTGGAAGTGCCAGTTATTTATGACATTTTTAAGCATAGGAGCATAGAAGCAGGGAAAAAAATTTTTCATAATCACTGCGGTTCTTCATTAGAAAGCTTGTGTTTTAGGTGGTCTTGCAGTAGGTACGTACTTTCGGTTGCAGATTTCAAGGCCTAAGAACATCCACTCGCGTTGAAAACGGGATAAACTATTATGCTTGGACTGGTCCTCTAATCGAAAAATTTATGTTTTTAACTTGTTCTAAGCAAATATTTTCTGAAAGAAGTTGGTTTTGTCACTACTACTAGAAGAATCTTGTTTATTTTTTATTATAAATCTTACGAAAGCTAAGTTCTATTTTCATCAAACAAGAAAGGAAATGCTAGAATTCGCGCCTTCATTACCCAAACTAGGAATTGGTGACTGCTTATTTTAAAGCACAATTCTTTCTTAGGAGCATAAGTGGTAATTGTTTCTAAAAAACCTCTATATTTCTAGGTGGCGAGATTTTTAAATGTTTGCCCAATTTACAGAAATATTCGCCGGCAAATATTCTGTACTTAGCGTTAGCTTCCTGCAAACATTTCTAGTTCTTGCTTTTATTAATTCAATGTGATTCCAATGGATCTTTTGGTCTTATTTTGTTATCCCATAACCTTTAAAATACATTTCATTAGTGTCAGCCATTATTAAAACACCAGTCTTAGAAGTCTTTCATTTCTTTATTCAAAATGCCTGTGCAGATGTTGAGAGGACTTTAAAAACGCCCGAATTGGAGGCTTTTTCTCACCATGTTCATCGGCCTGTTACATCACATCAGTACATAATTATGTTTAGTTCCATGAAGATTATAACGAGTTCGCGGAAAGAAGGTTTCCAGAATCAAGCAACAGTTTTGCAGTCGCGACCGTTGACATGTCGAGAAATCGCCTTACCAGTAATGTCCTCGAAAATAGCAAAACGTTTGTCAAAGGTACACCAATTGGAAGTGCCGATATGGAAAGAACCTGATTACATCTGTGATGCTTTACAACGGTAAGCTTATCTATCTTTTTTTCACGAAGCACGAGTAAGAGGTATGATTTGCTGTCTGAGTTTGTACGATTGAAAATGTAGACGATAGGTTCTGCTGTTGAATTTATAGCTTACTATTACTATATTTATTTGGATGCGTGGAAGACCTGTGTTGAGGAATTGTGCAGAGTTCATTTCTTATCCATTTCTGTAGATCGCGATTGTCGTACTTCGTTGCCTGTTTTAAGCATTAAGACTTATGGAAGTATCAGTTCCCAGGATCGACTTTCTATTGGCCTGGGCATTGGATTATAAACCCGTCGTTTTTTTTCTCAGCAATCGTGAGGTTGTTAAGCAGCATACGTTTACATCCATATGGTAACACACATACAACACAATCGTAGCTGAGGTTTTGGCACTATCGCCTTCTTCAGAGCCGTAACAGGCACGTAAAACGTGCCTTCCACTGTGAAAGAGCAGAGGCAGTCGTCAACTATATGTGACTCTGATCAGCGGCTAAAACGTCACGTACGATTGTGTTGTATGTGTGTTATTATATGGATGTAAACATATGCTGTTTAACAACCTAGCGATTGCTGAGAGAAAAAACAATGAATTTATGCAAGTATCATTCCGCGGGTCACATTGTACTCTGCTGGAAGCACAGCTGGAGTGATAGGTACATTCAAGCAATGTTGTAAGTACTTGTCTTAGGAGGCACAAGCGTTCCTTTATCATTGTTCTCTAATCTTATTCTCGTTTATCAGTAGTCAAATCTTCGTCACATGTTTGGCCCATCCATCATCCCCTAACATTCCTATCATTTTCACCGCATCGCCGAGTTCTGTGAGCATAAAGTCTCCTTCAAAGCTTCTCAAAAGTTGGTGATTTCTTGCTCATAACAAACATCTGAAAAGAATTTTTCCATCAGTACTCTTGCCTTTCTCATTCCTGTTGAGTTATATCACTACACGCTACAACGCAGCGGTATACAACTTTGATAAGTGGCGTCGCATCGTCTCTTTTCGTATGAGGATGTAAGGGGTCGATAAAAGAGCTTTATTTTCATGGTGAAGTTATGGTAGTTGTTGACTAGAGTTCCTATTTAGAAGGTATCAAATCCTTAGGTTGCGAATGCTCTTTGGATGGCATTTGTTTCGATAGGGTTTAGTGCTTTTCATTGTCGATAAAGGGTTAGGACACAGGAGTCTGAGAGTTTGGCGCTTTCGGCGGTCTATAATTTCAAGCATAGTTTTGATATTATCTATGCTATAGGGTCCGTATTGAGATTATGCTTGCTCAACTTGTTAAGCATCACCCAGTATTTTTGATAGGCGCGTTTCGAGAAAAGATGTAGAGCACCAAGTAAATCGGGTTGTAATTGCAAAAATCGTTTTGCTCAGTAATCTTGGGAATAATGGTCTTTCGCGAGATTTCCCACTCATCCGTGATTCTTTTTTCTTGAAGGTATTTTGCAGTGTATGGAAGGTGGAAGCGCGATTATTAGAGAATGCTATGCAATGCGCTCTCGTTTGACCACACAACTGGTTAACGAAGTAATGAAGACCTGGTAACGCTCTAATAGAAGTATGCTGGGATTTTAGGAGTCACTATTTCGATTGAAATTCTACGATATTGTTAGGGAAAAGAAAATCATTATGTAGTACCAGAACTCGCAAGCAAAATCGAAGACATTTGTGGATGACGAATGCGAGACAACAACTTGAATGAAACAAGTTTTTGGTAGGCACAATATGTGATGTTGGATGATATAAATAAACAAGTAAGTAGTGTAGTGTTGTCATGTGGCTTCGAGAAATTTATGTAGACTTTACGCTCTTGTTCATAACTAGGGCCTCAGAAGAGGAACCTGTGATAGTTTTCTCTAGATTAAAGGTATGGGCTTTGGTAGAGCAGTTTTGAAATGAAGCAGATCAGAATGGGGCTTTTCCATTATTAATTTCACACTGTGTTTGAAAATAGCAGCAGTTCCAGTTTTCAGAGTCGATAACGTCAATTATGTTCTCTATAACCCCAAGGTATTTTTTTATACTGGCTAAATTCGTTCTCTCTACGATTCTAAACATATCTGAGAGCAACTCAAGCGTTACGTCCATTATATCTCGAATGTCTCACAGTTGAATATTACGATTTCGGGATTGGGCCTTTTACATCGCCATCGTCGAATAATCGAAGGACTTTGGAATCCCGAGGTGGTCTTCTATGAGTCGGAGGAAGTTTTGCTATATTACGACCATAATTCTACCAGGACCGCATCGACTCTTGCGATTATTAATTGACCGACTTATCGACAGCGAAGTAATTTGCCGAGTCCGACTTTTCTGCCACGTGGGGAAAGGGTTTCGTCACTGTTATTTTCGCTAACAGTTTTTTTCTTTTTTGACATTGAAGTGCATCTCCGCAAAGAACAAACTGCGATCTGGAATAAACTTAACGATGCAGCTGCCAAGGTATCGATAAGGCACCATCTTTCGTTTGAGAAAATATGACCGATCTCTGCATGAATCTTGTTACTAGGGGACGCCTAATTTCAAGTTACCTTCTTCTCGGGAAATGATTTTTCGTTGAAGAACTATGCCATTGTCAAGGGCTCAAAACACGGTTTTTATTCTGGTCTTGCTCTCGTATGTGAAATGAATTTTCGTTGTGGATCACATTCTCAAACTCGTATATGAGAGAACGTTTTTTAATTCATCGTCATCAGTTGCACATACTGAGTTCATGGAACCCACCACGTTCGCAACGTGAATATGGGTACGTGTTGCGACAAAATTTTGTTTGATTCGAAGTGATAGGTAACAGTAGGTGAATGATAATGCACACATAATCGTCATAAAACCAAAGTATCTTGGTCTTTTCGCGGTCTGCTGTAAATTACTCACGGAAAAGTGAGTTTTGACATTAGCCTATGCCAGATGTAAATAGCAAACTACTCTCTAGTTGAGGGTGTCCTAGTGAGGAACGAACCACTCGCTCTACATCGCAATTTGCGATCTAGACATGTCACCAGCTATGATGAGGCGGTAATCCATTGGCCAACAACTAATTAATGTTACGGATAGAGGAAGTAGTGCAACTGTGTATGAATTTTCAACCTTTAAATAACCTAAAGTGATCTGTCTTGCGACGCATGTAGTGCAGTGGTTAGAGGCGTGGCTACACATGGGATCGATCGCGTGCCCCAGGCACACCAAGCCGAACATCCCTCCGGGGTTGGCGTATTGGTATCATACTTGTGCGGGAAGATAGTAGCACTGACTCGATAAATTGGTAAGCCACTGTGAGTCATTGTACAGGCCAGATATGCATTCAATCGCCTCTAACGATCCTTGATGAAGTCAAATGCATGGCGCATTCCTCAGGAATCGTTCAATACGAATAGTTTTATCCTTTGTCTTTTTTAAATGTCGAATATGAAAATGAATAATTTAATGACGCATAAAAGGAAGTATCTATGGATAACCGCATATTTTGTCTGAATGTAATCCGAAGCATGAAGGTTAGGAAAACCGAAAGTGATTCATTGCAGAATTTGCGTAAACATGAGAAAAACGCATTTAGTTGTGTTATGATCAGGTACGACAGCTTTACACATAGATTTCAGCTGGTTGTGCCAATTGATGAAGACGGCAACTGGCCAGAACTCCTTCATTTTACCCTCTCGATATTCCCAATGGGCTCCACCATTTTTGACATGCGAACATATCGCACGAGAACTTGATTATTTAAGGCAAGTTGACTATTATACGACTAGACAATTTATGTCAAACATACCGTTTGCCATTTTTCTGGTTTTAGAACAATGGTTAGTAAAAGCAGGAGCCCTGTAAGGTTCTGCCACAACGATCTTCAAGAAGGTTGACACATTCTTGTAATCGAATACGGCAAAGCACTTGCTGCTGATATTCACACCTTTCAGGAAATATTCTCTTACCAAAGGCATCCTCTGGAAATATTCGGCAATCGTCAATTTGTGAAGAGTCGGTTGCATCGTTAAGTCTTGCAGCTTCTAATCCAGCTGATCCTAGATTAGTGCTAATAGATTTCGAGTATGCGAGCTATAATTATAGGTAAATGACGTTATTATGTTGTTCTTTATGTTAACACAACGATGCACCACTTTTCAGAGGATTTGACTTCGCAAACCATTTTGTTGAATATACAATTGACTACGATGTTGCAGAACACCCGCACTATCAGATATATCCAGAACAGTTTCCTGAAGATGAGCGGGTAGTTACAAAAGTTTATACGTGTCGTATATTCATCAACTTCTCGCTTTAACTATGGCAATAACCAATGTTAATCACTGACAGTTGTTGTGCAGTAATAGCTATTATTGCTTCACATAGATCAGAAATCTCATTACTTTGGTCACTTAGATCAGAAATCTCAGCTCATCGAAGTAGCAAGTCCTTGCACGAATGGTTTCCAAATTTTTAAGCGTTGGAAAGAAAATTGAAATTATTATAATTATAAAGGGGGCGTGTAGCATAGTGCTCGGTGACGGCCTGCAACACACACGTGGAATCAATTTCTGCGCCCATGGCCCACCAAGCCTTCTATACCTCCGGGGTCGGCAAACTGGTACCAGATTTCTCTGGGCGGATAGCAGCACTGGCTCAATACATCAATAGGCCACCACGAGTCATTGTAAAGGCCAGATATGCATTCAATCACCTCCAAACGATGATTAGCGAAGCCGAATGCGTGGTGTGTCCCTCAGGGGTTGGTCAACTCCGAGGGCTTTATTCTTTTATTTTTATTATAATGGCGAAAAGGATGCGTAGTAATAGCTAGTACAAAATTTTGTTCATCAAAGCATCAGAATTTGCAGCGAAAACTTGTTTTGCAAAGTCTGTAGAATCCAGAGCCAACCGATTTGAGAATCCAGAATGGGAATTATAGACTTCGCTTATAATGTGTGCATAAAACAACACAATTTCAGATTATCAATTTTTTCATCAGCTACTTACGGGAGTTTGGAGATACTTCTGAATCTCAGCTTAATAGTAAGGCAGAAAAATTGGTAAAGGTAAAATTTCACTTGTGTACTTATCGTATGATGTGCGTTAGTGGGATGTTTGGAAAAATTTCGAAAAACACAACACCTTATAATTTTCCTTCACTATTACATTTATTCATTCCATGGGCTGTCTTCCACGGATCTCCTTCATATGAGGGATCTAGAAACGGTTACCCAGGTGACGGATAGGAGGTTAGTCGCGGGCCAGAAGCAACCTCTGCTTCCCTGAGACGCAGATGGATTCAGGGGATGTACTCCATGTTTCTGCTGCGCCGATTTGGCACATGCCTTCTGTATTTACGAGGGCGTATCCATGCATGTGTGCGTGGGTGTTTTCTCGTTTACCGGGATTGTATTCTATGAGTCAATTTGGCCAAAAGCCTGCAATAAAGTGACAGAGAAGCATATGGGAAGCGGTTAGGAGTCGCCTCCGATAAACAAGATCCACGTCCGCTCTGGGAGAGACTGGCAGGCCACCCGCAAGTATACCCAGCCTCCACGTTCAGAGCTCAGCAAGCTATACATAGGTATCAAAAAGCTAAACAGAGTAAAAGAAATGGGCCCCGTTCCCTGGCTCTGAAAAAGCTTGCGATTTAGCAGCGTTGGATAGAGTATGGAGAGGCCGCCACAATCTCAGGGTCATTCTAAGCTGCCTAAATCGCAAAGGACTAAGGTAACGATCTGTACCTACAATGGACGCACCCGTGCATCTGAGTTGTCGATAGAAGACTTGATCATGTAAGCAAGAAGGTTATGGAAAGACGACTGGCCGAGACGGGACAACGCCACCCATTCAACGTCGTTTGTGACACTGAAGAAGAGTTTCCCTTCGGAAGATGCATTGGTAGAAAGGTCTTCGGCGTTCTCGTCAACACGAGTTTGCTCATGAACATCGATCCATTCGAACAACAAGTAACCCGAATTGGGTGTTTACGATTGAAGAGATGTGACTGAATACCGGCACTGACAGTCTTCGTCGTTTACGCGCTGACATCAAACTGTGACAAAGAAGAAGTCGAAGCGATCTGCATGGACTTGGCCGACTTCTGCAGGGAAGACCATATATTCTACAAGGTCATCATTGGAGATTTTAACACTAAGACTGAAGCAAGAAGAACGTCTGAAGAACGTCACATTGGGACCCTCGAGTTAGAATGGAACGAGTAGAGTGAGCGGCTGCTGAGTTTATCATGACGACCAGGACTATTTATGGTAAAGCGAAGTTTAAAAACCCCCACCCTTAACGCTGGACGTGGGAGTCTCTCAGTGGAGAGTAAAATAACGAAATAGACAACATTATAGTAAGCTGAAGGTTCTGCCTTACTGATGTCGCTGTTGTCTCAAAAGTTTACACAGGATCAGACCATCGTTTTCTTCTTGCAAGATTTCACTTCTCGTGGGAAAGTGAAAAACCCACTAAATTCAAATGACGAAGTACCGAAGCCTCTATAAACTGAGATTTATTGAATTCACTAGTCGGCTGTCGGGTGATGCCTTTCTCGATAACATCTACGAAGAATAGATCGGCTCGTTCAATATTTTCACATTAGCGCTATAAAAGCCGAGAGCTCGAAAGTCACCAAGAGACGTCTATCTCCAGAAACACTGGAGCTGACACGCCAACGTGGAATCGCACAGGCTACAGGCAACAGCCAAATGACATCCGTACTCGCAAAACAATGCGGACAGGCGATAAAGGAAGATCTTAAAAAGAAAAGGACATCAGTTATGGCTGAGACTGTAGAAGCTTGAAGAAGCACTTGCAAAGCCCACCGAAGCTTGGCAATTGCAAAACCGTGATGGAACCACACTTCGACGCCCAGACAGAACAATTACAACTTCCAGAAAGACAATGGAGGAAATCATTCACGGTCACTACTCAGACCTCTTCAATAGGCCGATCCTTCTAAACTCATATAAAATAAACGACCATGGATATGTCGTACCAACGGTTCTCTCTTCTGAAATCCGACATGCTGTTCAATCGGTGAAGAATAGAACAACACCAGGTTCGGACAGGATGAGATCTGAATACCTGAAGAACCATCCTCTAGTTCTTGTGAACGCACTGACTCTGCTGTTCACACGTTACCTGTCAGAATGCAAGGTTCATACTTAGTGGAAAACTAGCGAGATCGTGTTATTGTTGAAGAAGGGTGACTTCCATGATGTCGGCAACTACTGCCCAACTTGCTTGCTGTCGTGTACAAATTTCCCACTCGAGTTATCCTAAACCGGATTGGCAGAACATTGGACGAAGGACAGCCATGGGAGCAAGCAGGTTTTCGAAAAGGATTCAGTATGATGGATCACATCCCCACAATACTAAGGCTCATTGAAGCATCGCAAGAGTACAAAAGACTGCTCGGTCTCACCTTCATCGATTTACAGAAGGCCTTTAATTTAATTGAGATAGAAGCAGTCATGGAAGCCCTTGATAGTCAAGGAGTCTTTACTCAATACATAAAGATTCTTCGTGAGCTGTACAAAAATTTCACAGCCAAGATATCACCATCTTACAACGATATTAACATCACTACTATAATGCTGAATTATTTGCAAAACTCAGGACTGCAGGTGTCTGCGGTGGAGAACGAACGCGCTATTGTCTTTTCTAGGCAGTAACGCGTTCACTACTACACCATGCGGGTCCTTCATTTCGCCTGTCTCTCAGCTAGTTCTATCGATCTTTTGCCATCAGCAATCACCCGTCAACGGGATTGATCTGGACAGCCCAAATCGTCATTGAATCCAGTTAAGCTGAGGTTAAAGTAGCTGAGAGACAGGTGAGACGAAGGACCCGCATGGTGTGGTGGTGAACGCGTTACTCTCCGGAAAGGGCAATAGCGCGTTCGTTCCCCATCGCATACACCTGCGGTCCGGAGTTTTGCAAATTTTTCAGCATTGTAATAGTTACATTTCGCAAAATATTTTGCCGTTAAAAAGAATAGGCAGTAAATAAAATGGTTAGGATATTAGCATCGACGTCAAAAGAGAGGTTAGGCAAGGAGATGCCATTTCGCCGAAATTATTTACCAACTCCTGCGGGAACGTCATGCAAACACTGGAATGGGATAATTTGGGATTAAAGTCGACGGTCGGTAGTTACACCATCTTCGCTTTGCTGATGACATCGTCCTTATAACACCAAACATTAGCCAAGCGAAACGAATGCTTGCAAACTTTGACAAAGCTTATGGAATGATTGGTCTTCGACTAAATCTCACGAAAACGATGTTCATGAAGAACGGATTGGTTTCGTGTGCCCCATTCATGGTCAACGGAACGAATTTCTGCGAATGCTCCAGTTACGTCTATCTAAGTCGGGAAATCGACATGATGAAGGGCTTATCTCCACAGTTTAGCAGAAGAAAATGAGCAACCTGAGAAGCTTTCAAGAACATCTAGAATGTAGTGAAAGGGACAAGGAACATCCGACTCCGTACCCACGTTCTCGACTCAACGGTATTTTCTGCCTTAACCTATGCGTCAGAAACCTGGTTGCTGTTTAAACAGGATGAAAGATCACTCATCGCTGAGAACGAGCAGTCGAAAGGGCTAGGACTATCCCTTGTCACACGTTTAAAAGACGGGACCCGAAGATCCGACCTGCATCAACGATGAAATATCAAAGATGCCACTTTGTACGCCGAGCATTCGAACATGATGTGGGCTGGACACGTGAAGCGTATGAGCGATATCCGATGTAGAAGATGGGTTTTAGGAAGTCCACCGACTCGGTGGTCAGAATTTTTCATGAAAAGCCTAGAAGGAATGTATGATGCTCAACGAGTCCCAAAGGCGTACAGAACCCACTGGGTAACTCTGGCACGCGACAGAGAAAAATGGAAAATTTACTGGCGCATGCTCGAGACACTTGATAATAAGCGGAACTACAGGTAGTACAGGTGATAGGCCTTCTTTCTAATGATAAGCACAAATCCCAATCTTTCTCTCTACCCTAACTGTTTTAACCCTCCCTTCAAAGTCTTCACATACTGCTAGTTGGTAGCAATTTCATTCGAAAGAATGAAGCAATAGCTCAGTGACTCTTCCTTCTGTATATGACAACCTACATTCATAGTTTAACTAACTTTAACAAATCATCAGAAAGTGTCATGTTGCACTTCAGTTTGTCTTAGCAACAGTGGATTGTGGTCTTTTTATTGTTTTCGTCATTTGCACATTGTTATGGGAACTATTCAATTATCAGTTGTGACTTCCAATTACTGGCAGTCTGTTAGATTGAGAGTTCTGATTTCATGACTAGTATACTATCACTGAACGTTTATATTGTTTGGTACAATCTATTGAAAGGAAATGTGTGTGAAATATGGGACCACGAAATGCTGCCGTATATCCCTTCTTTATCCTAACCTAGTTCATAGTCTATTTAGCAGAATTTATTTCAGGAGACCCTTCCATTTGTTCCTGTTTCCCACTTTTTCTGGGGTGTTTGGGGTCTTCTACAAGTCGAGTTGTCACCGGTAGGATTCGGATTTGCGGTAAAGTTTTCCAAATAGCTTCTTTATTTTCTAAACCGTCTTTATTTTTTAGCTGTGCTGAGAGCTAGGTTATAACCCATGATTCAGGAGTATGGTCGAGACCGGTTAGGCTTGTACTTCCAAACTCGTCATCTGTTGGAGATGTTCAACGACGACATCAACGTTCAGACGTAATTTGCCACTAACGGCCTTCTCTCAATAAATGACTCGTTTCTGTTTTCAAATTGTTTACCACTTTTCGATAAGGAGTGGTTACATATTGTGATATTTTCTCCCGTCATTATCAAAGAATTGTCGCAGACAGCTGCTATTCTTCATCATAACATTTTCTTGAAAGACCCCTTTTCAATTGTTACAAGTGATGGTTTATTGGAAATTACCGTGCTACTGGTTGTGGTGTAACAACAATTAATGACTTGGAATATGTGAGAGTTTTCTGTGCTTTTTGTTAGATCATGTAGAAGTCTCCTCATTTGAGTGCAAGGATTCGTCTTTATAACGAGCTTCCTAGACTTCTGAAATAGTAACATAAAGGCGTCAGTGCTGTTTAATCTGTGCTGTGCTGTTTAATGTGCTGAATTCAGTACATCGGTTTGACAGTTTGCAAACAAAGTTGAAGCTTGTTACATTCCCAGGATCGACTTTCTATTAACCTCGGCATTGGAATATGAATTTGTCGTTTTCTTGTTCAGCAATCGCGAGGTTTTTAAACAGCATACGTTTACTTCCATAAAAAATGTTACATTGTTACATTTACGAAACGATGTGAGCTCTAGGGGACCCCTAAAACGAGAAAAGTGATGGTGCCTTTCAACTTTAAATTAGTATTTTTTAGCTCATAGTAAGTATCATTAATTTGAATGACAGGTATTGGAACTTGGAGATATTTTCTTATGTACTAGAAATTCTATTGTAACCACAATAATGCTGAGACAGCAGCAAAACTCCGGTCCTCAGGTGACTGCGGTGCGGATCAAAAATACTACACCTTCAAAAGGTTAACGCTCGTTTCACCGCGATGAATTTGTGATTTTCTGGACCGCATGGCATTTATTCCTTCCACTTTATACGTTCAATGCTCACTTTTCAGACACCAGAACAAATGAACTAGCGAGCTTTTATCCCGAATGAGACTTTGGAGTTTTCCGACCTATCGTTAATGTTCGCAGCTGCTGGTCTTGGCTTTTTGAAACTTCTCGTTCCAAAAATTTCAGTTTTAATGCGCACTGTGTAAATAGCTAAATAAACAAATATACATATATATATTTCCACGAGAACTGCCCTTGTTGAGCTGATGCAAGACTGGTATGACTTGTCGCTTTTGTCGTTGTTGTTGTTCGCGTTGTTGCTGTCGTCGTCGTTTCGCCTTCTTCAATGCTATGCTGTTACGAGAACGGCTCTGAGGAAGCCGAAATCATCGAAATGTCGGCCGTCTACCAACGAAAACGACAACAATAACAAACCAACCTGACATCAGCTCAACACGGGCGGTTTGTAAGTAGATATAAATAAGCACGTTGATTATTTATGACGAGGTTCATAAAAAGTCGGTCTTTTGAGTTGTATAGATAGATCTTCATACGGTTTTCGACAGAACGAAATTTTCCATAAATTTATGCAGTTCTGAGCGCTTAAAATGCTCCAGTGGTCGAGAATTTATCGTTAGTTATCGAAGAACCTGCTTTGTCACGAAAGAGTTAAAGATGAAATGCTAAACAACAATTTTAAAACCTACGACCGACTTTCTTTTAACCTCGGCATTGATTGATAGTTCGATGTTTTTCTTCAATTCTTCAATTATAATAAATAATAACAACCTCGTGTCTGCTTATTGAAGAAAAACATCGAATTTTAAAACCGACAGTCTTTCAACCTCGGTTGCATAATAGTCAACACGTGTTTATAATTTCGAGCTTACACGAAGTTGATAAATGATGTTTATTCGGCTAAGGTTCCAACGGTTTCGTGTTCATCAGAACCGATGATCCGAGTCGATGGTCCATTGTTGTTCGTGTTCTCAAGGTGGCGTTTTCGTCGCCCATCGAGCTCACCGCATGGTTCATTCGGGAGAGATACTCCACTTGGGAAGATCCAGCTCGATGCGGAATGAAGAAGCCACCTCGTGAGCACGAACAACTTTAGACCATCGACTGGGATCATCGGCTTTGATGAAGACGAAACCGTCGAAATGTTAGCCGAATAAACATCATTACCAACCTCGTGTTAGCTCAACATTTTAAACATATGTTGATGTAAGTCTATTTAGACTTCATATACACGAGGTTGCATTAAGTTGAAAGTCTAAAAAGATAAAATAATGGTTAAGAATGCCTTCGAATATATAGGGAATGAAGTTTGACTAAATCATTTTCATAAATACTCTCTGTCGAGCCTCTGATAAACATGATGCTTCATTACTCAAATGCACTGGTGACTCTTTCAACGAAGACATGTAGATAAGTTACGGCTAGTTCCACGAGGATTCCCATGAACATATCAAATCATTCAGCAACTTCTTTTAGGCTTCCACTTTTCTACTGGCTTTCTGAAGCTACTCGATTTCTGTCTGCTTTCTCACATGACAGGGGATTGTTAAGACAGCGCGATGTGTGATATATGGACCAGAATACTACATATAACAACAGGTATCCGGAAACTAAGTCGTAACAAAGAGCTGATCGTCGATAAGTAGTTACTATTTGCAAAGAAGTATTGAGTTCGCCATAACGCAGGCAAAATGATGCAATCAGACGCAGATAAGAAATTAATAAGGGTGAAGCCGTTGGCGTTGATTGATCACTGAGGAATGCCCCCTGCATTCGACTTCATTAAGCAACGCTTAGAGGTGGTTGAATGCATATCTGACCTATACACTGATCTGCGGTGGTCAAGTCAGTACTGCTATTCTTCCAGACAACTGTGGCACGAATCTGTTAACCTTGCAGGGATGGAAGGCTTGATGAGCTCTAGGCACCGAAATGATCCTACGAACAACGTCTGTATTGCACCTCCAATCACTGTGCAGTCGCCGCTTTAAAGCAGATAATACCACAAATTGCAACAACAATATTTTGTTTTATTAGGGAGCTTACACGTGGCTGTTACGAGAAACTCTTTACTGTGAGTAACGTTTCGCTGACTTTGCCTTCTTAAGATTCAACGCAATAATTTGAACTGGGTATCCATAGCAGGTGCTTCATGAGATGTGTTTCTATTCACACTGATTGGAATCCGATGGAATGGAATAATTAACGAATGAAGCAACCTCACTCGACAACGGTAATATTATGGAGTTCTGTTCGGACAAGATGTTTTCGTTGGCACTTTGGCGTTTCGTTTGCTTACCATTGTGCTAAAGTGCGCAGCGAAGGGCAGTAAACGCTCACTTGGTGCTAGTGTTATGAAAAACTATTTTTCACATATCCTATACTTTTTTTCCCCGTTTAGTACAAGCAAATCAGTTTTCACTTTTAATAAACGCTTTATTTTCAAATAAATAATTGAACTGAATCATTTGGTATAAGCACAAAATTGCTACAGAATTGACAGGGTTCCACTCCATAATAACGAGCATACTAAAACGTAATGCAGTGTAAGAGTACTACCCGATACGAAGAAAAAAAACAATGGAATAGTACGAAACCTACTGGTCTACCGCGGTGCGTCTGGACTCCCGATTTCAATGTGAGTTCAGTCATAATGTTAATACAGTTGTTTGGAAAAAAAATAACAATAGCTGTGTGAAAGGCATTCCTATTCTAGTACCTCATTCTATGCATAGGAAGCTGCAAGATAATAATTCAGTGGAACAGTTACAACGATCTCAATTTAACAAAGAGACGAATTAAGCGCAAGCGTTCACAGACGTTGACGGAGATATTTTTCAGTACACTGTCCGAAATTCGCTGGCCAATATATTCGTCTTGCCCCTAAAAAAGGCATTGAATTTGCAAGTGAGTTTGGACGGATTCTTCTAAGAAGAAGATAAAACACTTCGGTCCAATTATTCAATCACTCAACACGGACATTTTATCGATCTTTCCAGCTATTCGTTTCCGTAATAATTGAATTGCTTGCTGTTTTTTTCTGTTTTCTCTAAGCCAGTTTTGATCATATCATAAAAATCATTTCAGGAAGTAAGAATTGGGGAAAAAATCATTCCTAAATCAAATTTTTCGCTGTCCATAAAGATGCAGAGGGCTGCACATGGGAATAACATTATATTTTGACGAGGTTAATAAGTTCTAGTCCACATTTACTTACCATAGCATAAATATTGAATGGTAGTTCTTACAATGAGAGGTATTCTAAAAATCTGTATAAAGCGCTGTGTTGAGCCTTGTGTTGCAGTTAAAAGATGGAGGTGACCGTATTACAGGTAAAGCTAAGTATAGTAGGTGTTACCTCTGACCTGCTTCAACAGATAGCGCCCGATTTTAAAGCAGCAACTTCCTGACTAACACGACGATCGACTAAGCTGAGATTGCATGAGGTTATGAAGAAAAATCTTCACGGCTGGATTGTGTATTAAAGGCAACGGAGGTGGAAACTGCGGGAACAATGCGACAGCAGGCATCGCCGGCATCTGAAACTATTTTAAGTATTCCACTTATATAGAATGATATCTTCCTTTTAACCTTTAAGAAAACTACATCGTCACTTCCATAATACAGTGAAGGGTAATTGAAAATCAGAGCACATGCAGGTAGTAACCCTCGAACATCAAATGATTTCCATCGATCTGAAGCATTTCGCACTGTCCTACACAACCAACTACATGATGACACCCATTCAGTGACATTCCCAGTTATATCGGCAAAAAATGCAAGTATTTAATTGGTTGGAATATAAAGGAAGCTTTCACACACAGTTTTCCAAATATTTGCTTTAATCTTAACCTTTTTATTTACTGCCTATTCTTTTTAACGGCAGAGTATTTTGCGAAATATGACCATTATAATGCTAAGACATCTCGAAAACTCCGAACCGCAGGTGTCTATTGTCCACTATTGTCCTTTCCGGGAAGTAACGCGTGCACCATCACACCATGCAGGTCCTTCGTTTCGCCTGTCTTTCAGCTAGCTCTATCGATCTTTTTCCATCAGCAATTACCCGTTAGCATTATAATTTGCTTTAATGTTATACACCTCAGCGTCTATAATGCGAAATACCTATACTTAAAGGCAATTGTTTCCTTACTTAAGAATTAGCTGTCACAATTAAACTTATTGTAGCTCACTACTCTCGAAATGCAATAGAGCACACATAAATTATTTTTGGTCGAAGCAGATACTTTAACTGTAAACAATCTTTAAATTTTTTTACGCAAAAAAAGAGCGAAAGGAAAGCTTTCCTAGCTCTCATTGCTCGCTTATTTGCTTTGCATTTAGTTCTTCGTACAATCCTTGCACCTGTTTAAGCGCTAGAAAACGATAACTAAGGACTTAAGATGATTACTTTCGCTCCATTTTCCTAAAGAAGGACATCGTGGATGCATTATAATAAGAATTAATATTCACTAACCACGACTTGCGGTTGATCAATATTTCCTTCACTGAGATTAGCATCATCGTTTCCGGATTGTCGCCTTTCGCTTGCGTTGCGTTGAAGTTGAACGATTTTCGCCTCGAGGTGGTTGATCTTTTCTTCATACTCCAGCATTTTCGATTGTGAAGCGTTCAGTTTCTCCTTAACAACCTGAACAATGAAGTATTTCCTCCGTTCACCGCTTAAACTGAAGGACAAAGCCTACACAGCAAACTAACCTGGCAGTCGAAACATTTTCCAAGCCCATCTCCAGTCTGACTGCTTGTACCACTTATATGTGAATCAGACACAGTTGGAGAAGGTTGCTCCAGTTCTTTAACGTTTGCCGACAACTTGCATGGGGGTTCACACTGCAAGGGAATTTACAGAAAAGCGATTTGCCCATTAAATGAACGTAGTGCATGAAGAATAAAACTCCCATCGTTGATCAATCCCTGAGATAAGGACCAGGCATTCGACTTTATCAAGCAATGAGGTGATTAATTGTATACAGCGCCTATGCAGTGACTTGTGGTGGTCTACCAATGTATCAAATCAGTGCTGTTATCCCTTCAAATAATACTGGCACTAGTTTGCCAATCCAGGAAGGATGGAAGGCTTGGTGAGCAATGAACGCAAGATCGAACCAACGACCACGTGTGTTTTGCAGAGCACCTCGAGAACACTAGGATGTAAAAGCCGTACACGAACTTGATAGAATGCGAAATTCTTTCGCTAAACAGGACACTACCAATTTACCTAGGTGCTAAGTGTAAACTTAATAGGCAAAAAACTTAAAATGAAATGCCCCACTATAGTTTTTTTTGGAGAGAAGATTAAAAAAATCAACTTTAAATAGAGCATAAGTCTGGAGACTTAGAAACAAATACTGGAATACTGCATTCGAAAATATCGCAGTAGTGGTTCGAAATAGTTACTTCCGGTTTTTATCAGACAACCTGCACTCAAAATTTCATGGGCTGTGCGTTACGCATTGCTACAAATGCCGTTCAGTAAGACCGCTGGTTTGAACCCATCCCAGGCTAATCGCCTGATTACGCGGTTAAATTAGCACCAGATTTGTCTGAGAAATGCTTTACCAATTCAGGAAGCCCATCGAATACCTCTGTTGTTAGTTTAGGAACCCCCTATGACAGCTATCCAAGAATTCCAGAGATAATCCACTCAACCGGCGTTCAACGGCATTCATGAAGAGCAATAATTACTTAAGCAACAGCAAAATTCAAGCGCAAATCCGAAGGTTTTCGTGGACCATGGAGGCGAGGAAACGGATCGAAGGCAAGAAGTGCTAGGACTCGTGCAATATGTGGTGTCAGATCATGTAATAAGATATTGATATCGAATGCTTAATTATTTTAAAACAGCAGTAAGAGACGGCAATTTTTTTTAAAGGAATGGTTGCAATTGTTTCCGTTAGAGATGTGAAATAATGGATTCAAATGAAAATGTCAACAAAACCTTAGATTAGGTATCCTAGTGGAGTTAGGTTGCTTTAGATGCTCATTCTGAACTGTTTTATAGATTTTAACTGAAAAAAATTAAAAAAACGAAACGGCTCTCACACTAACAGTTACATCTATATGCATCATATCGGTAACTTGTTGAGGTCGAGTGGCCTTTCGTTTCTGACTGCCACGAGCATCCTCGCCCTTTCGCACTGACAAGCAACACGGGTCAACAATCACAGACTAGAACATAACATTTTCTGTTCAACAACGTATGAAATCATTTAAATATCTGATGCTACTGTTTAGTGAGTTAGATCAGCCTATCTAGTACCTAGTATCTGTAGATAATAGTGCTACGCATGCGCTACGCGTTCTATGATACTTCAGACGATTTCCCATGGCAACTTTTGTGCTAGATTATGAATGACTTGGCTGATTAAACTTCTGTATTTCAGAGCTGGTTTCACGTACTGTTGGACTTGTATTGTGATTGGTTTCCCCATCGTGCAGATCATCGTCCTCCATTCTTATCTCCAGGGCGTCATAATCTACATCTTCAGAGAGCGTCGAATGCAACTGAGAAAAGAAATTAGCGAATATGCTTTTGATGCCGAAGGAACACTAGTAGCTCACCGTGCCCAACATTGTTTCGGAGGCACCAGCTGTTGCCCCTGGTTGCTGCTGACTAAGTCCGAGATTGGGAGCAAACGGATTGTTCGCAAGCCATGCTGATAACCACTGGTTAGATGATAAAGCCGTTAAGTCAATCGGTGACAGGAATTGTTCCTGATTGGAAAAAGGAGATATGCTTCACAACAATACAACGGAATCACCACACCAAGGCTTCATTATATTAGAAATGAGAATCCAATTCAATTAAAACGCCATCATTTCTTTAATGTCTATTTATGATACTTGGTGACCTTATGATAGTGCATTCTCTACAACAGTGTACCTCTTCAACCGCAAGGACAATGTGGTAATAGGTTTTTTCCAAACTGCGCTATCAAAAAATGTGCTATTACGTGATTTCATAGAAGACACTTGCATCCTAATAAATATAAATGTGAGTGTCTCTACAACAACAGAAAACGAGCAAGAGAAAAGTACCTAAAAATTTACTATAAAGTTCAGGCTTATCATAGAACCTGAAAAACCTACATTTTTAAAACTAGACTCTCGTTCAAACTCAATATAAATAAACAGAATTTTCATGGATTGCTAAGTTAACACGTGACTGGTAAGAAATGTTTAAAATACCTACTTTTTTCATCTTGGTCAGGAGGCTCTCAGTCTTCATAATTGCAGGAAAGATCGAGTTGACTCCAGCGTTATTGTTTGCTGTTTTCACATTGTTGTTATTATTATTATTGTTATTATTATTATTGTTATTACTATTATTGTTGCTATTGTTGTTGGGGTTGTTGTTTGAACTACAAGTGCTATGGTGAAGAAATTGGTGCTTAATCAATGTCTCCGCCACATACGATGGTGAACCAAGCGAAGTGTCATCAAGTGCATTGCTTGGATCATCTGAAAAAACCGGATTGGCTTTGTTCAGAGCACCAACTGGCTGATATACTGTACCTTCAGTTGAACTTCTGGCTAGAATCGCCACCTCACCCGGGGTACCGTTCCGTAGCATGCTTTGCATGTGAATGTGCAGACTGGTTTTATCAGGGAATGCCCAGTTACAGCAGCGACACATGAACATTCGCGAGATGCTGTGTATGCGAAACATGTGAGAGCGGAGTGTTTCATTACCTAAAAGTGAATCTTGAGGTTATTATGATTTCACACTTCGTAAGCGAAAGATGGAAATCTCACACATTTCGTAATAGTGTGCACACTTCAGGTTACTTCTGAGTGTTTCTAGCTGTCGTTTTATAAGCAAATGAAGCACGTTCTATAGCAGATGTACTAAAGGTAGGTTTGTTTGTGGTTACTACAGAAGCGAAAATAAGGCGTGTAAAGGCAAATGTTACCCTTACAACAAACTTTAGTTTCTGTTAAGCGAGATTCTAATACACTCTGTCGTGCTCAAAGATTATTGCGAGAACAGCTCAATCCGGAAGATTTTTTGCTGGAGGTTATGGGAAAATAATATTACTGGCTTGGAAATAGAACCAGATTTTCACTGAACATTGTTTTATACGAATATTTTAAAAGACCTTTCATATGTTAAATGCAAACGTAACGCAAAGGGAACATGCTAACGCATGAACACCTTTCCACACGTCTTTTCTTTCGATTTAGAGACAGCATGACAAAGCTAAGCAAAATATTATCAGGATGGAGATGATTCTCGTTCGCTGGTGCACTTCGCACGACGTTCTTAGATGAATAAAACTAAACCACATCCTGATTTTCTAGCTGTGTCTACAGTTAGTATGCAATAAGAGTTTACAGTGGTTACATTTTTCGACATTCTTTCATGACGTGTTTGCGTCTTAAAAGCTTTTTCATAACACCAAGCGGTTCGCATATGGAATTAAGCCCTGCAAATTTAAGGCATTCTAGAACAGCCATCGTGGAAAATGCTTCGGTGGCGTGTATTTTTGCTCGTGTAACTGTACAATGATCCCTGCGTGCATAATGAGCGCTTTGTCTGATGATTCAAGCACAAGATGCTAGAGGATGGTTGTCTTAGCCTCATTGGCACTCACTGATGTAGATCGATGTTCACCACTGACTACAGTTCCGAGCTACAGGCCTTGCTATCCGTCTTAAAACAGTCAACATTTCCAACATTGAACCTACAACGTTCGGTCTTACTTTGTAGTCAATGCTCCCCAATCCATACGTAAACACACATGGTTATATCAATCTCGCGCGAAGATATGTTGTGTAGATACTATCATCTTCCGTCACCAGCCTTGACCTTGTGCAGACGGGTGTTCCAGAGCTGCACCTGTGCGAATGTGTAGCCCAGTTGTCCTCCATATAACACTAATTCAAGAGAGAGTTTTGTACAAGGATTCATATACCTCTTAATAACTTAATTAGACTTCAAAATATATTTGATCCTAAAATCAGCTTGCCAAAATCTTGATAGTACAGCTTTACAAGTAAAAATAGACATTTTTTGGCTATTTTTATTCATCTTTCGACTCATCACCATTCGACAGTCTATCCGATCACGTCGTTGCTCCTTCTGCGCGAATCAAAAGCTTTCTCAACCAGATCAGTCCGGAATATCATTATTCATAGACCATACATATAGAATTTAGACTGATAAAAAGTTAAAAGGTTTTCGTACCCCAATCCAATGGGGATAGTCTGCTTTCAGCTAAGATTGTGCGCTGTCCGCAAAACGAGTAATTACTTGGTGAGGTCAGCAATAGACACGGCGTCCTTGGGTGCAGTGAGTCTGACCTCTTACGGGACCATAACAGGAAGCCGCTACAATTAGGCTATGCAAACAGCAGTCGCGGGGGATCGTCGCCGAACGATGTGGACGGACATCTACGTTGCGCAACAGGGTGAATCAAGTTGAACGAGCTGTACGGTATACGAAAATCCTTGAAAATCCACCGATAATCTAAACCTACATAAACATTTGATCACCTTAATAGTTTTGAAGAAACCTACGAAAAGTAACATGGAAGAGAACAAATTTTTTAATGTTTTTTACGAGCGTGATCACGAGCTTTCACTTCCGAAAACTCTATGGAAGCACAAACTCTGAATGATGATTGCATGCAATACTTTATATCAGCAAAAACTCCAAGCTTCTTCAAACTATGTCTGGCATAGAGCAACCTTTCCAGTTCTTTTAGTTCTATTGAAATAAAATTTAAATGGAAGTGCTCAAATACGTTATAGGTCGTACAAACTTCTTTGAAAATGAAGTGTTTGGCATGAGAATCCCGAGAACTAGTTGGGATGGCACCAGTCAAGAGCTAGTAGGATAAAAGTGCTAAAATAGATTCCAGTTACTAGTTTTCTTGTGGTGTCATGAAGTTGTTCACGAATCTGTGTATAGGAGTTTATTTTCAGCAATGTTTTTTTTTCTCATGAAAATGGCAGTTAATCTTTGACCAGTTGCTAACTTTAAGCTTTCCGAGCTAACTTACAAAGAATATAGTTTTAAGCCAACACGATACAGTACTCTTTTATAGAGCCTAATAGGCTACACAAACAACACGCGCGAAACGGCTATTAGGAGCACAAATAGTAGTGGATAAGCTGGCTTGGAAAAGGGCACTGTAAGCAAACAGAACGTGGCAGAACCTTCAGTCTTTTCACACGTCCAAGATTGGATAGTTCATTTGAAAGTGTGTAATTCTCCATGCAAGGGCAAGAGCTGGAAGAACAAATCCGAACTAAGTAGAGCGGAATGGCGGCCAGTTATCATTCTCCCCCACCCTGTTGTATTGCCGTGCCAAGCGACAGTCCTGCGCTCTCGGCTAGTGACTAGCGCTATCACAATAACCAGTTTTGTGCAAGGCGGAAGCTCACCTAATGGACGATGCTGAACATGTGGAAGAGAAAGAAGATTCGTATACAAGACAAAATAGAATTATCTACAGAAAAGAACATTCCAAATATTGGAGACCCCTATTATAGAGGAAACTAGAGAATGCGAGAAATTTTGTTTTTTAGGAAACAAAGTGTATTTATGGTCAGTTCCCTCTTACATTGTTCGTTGAAGGCATAGAAAATCAGCCATAAATACATATAAAAATGCACAACGATAAATTGGATGGTGTGAATATAAAGAAAAGACACTCTTACTAAAATGTACAAGGAATTCTTGGTTGTTCATGTTATCAGTGGACACTCACTTGAAATCTCTTGGTTGCACTGAGTGCAAGTGTAACTCTTGAAATGGGCTTGCATTCGATGCCTGCTTAGCGAGGAAGAATGGCAAAAGATTTTTCCACACACAGAACATGGAAACTGTCCTGAAAAAGTAGTTTAGAATATTCAACACTCACATTTTGTTGACGTTGACTGTTTCTCTCAAAACAAATGAGGTCGTTCGTTAATAGCATTTAAACTACTTTAGAATAATTTGTGTTACAAGAATGTTTAATTCGTTGGCCTTCTTTGGAATTCCCTCCTCCTGGAACGCTCTCGATCGCATACTGTTTTTAATACAATAATGTGGCTTACATGGGTTTCAACAGACGCTTCAGATAAAAAAAAGCTACGTGTATGTACACCCACCTTTTAGATCTGGCCGTTTTAACTCGGCTCTATACGGCATTCTATCTGTAAATAGAGTATTACAAGACTTGGCAAAATTGTTAGTGTGGTGAAGTAGATGAAGAGGTAATGAGGAGAAAGTGATGTGGAGAAGAAAAATGGACCAAAAATGATGAAAGGTGAGGGGCTGTGTTAATCATATGTTGGGGCAGGAAGTTTGAATGAAGAAGAGAAGGAAGGGAAGTGAGGGAACGTGTTGAAGAAAGAAAGCAGGAACGGAAATGTTAAGGAGAGCTCGAATGAGGGTGTGAAAGGGAGATATAATGTGTAACACAGACACGAATAATAGCCAATGAGGAGACAGGAAAGCGCAACAAACACCCAGCGCAGCCCGTTTACTGTCAATAAGCTGGTCGGCGTACGGTAGCTTGAGAGCAGTTTGAGCACCACCTCGACACACCCTTACCTATTCAAACGATAGCCTTCCATGCTACGTAGGCTGCTAGTAAACACGCTCAAATAGGATGATGTGAATTTATCTGTGCTACCTAGACTGCCACCAAACAATCTCAAGTAGAATGGTGAGGAATGAGCAGCAGCTGGGTGACTGTCCATCGATTCACTGAAATGACAACGACCGCCGCCACCACCACCAGCATCAGGCCACGTAACAACATCAGCTCTCGCATCGTCACATGGATGCACTAATGCTTACTGTACGTGCGACTGCCGACGCTCGCACATCACAGGTAATGCTTCAGAAATGGTCAGAACTCGTTTTTTGCCGGCATGGAGCAACACAGTGACAAGAATTGTGCAGAACGCTGGAAAGTATTAATTGGTCATTACATGCCAACTTCTGAACAGTAATCAGGTGCACTTTATGCTGAACATCCGGAGCTCTGAAGCTATCAAAAGCGGATGAGAGCAGCATGATGCTCAACTGAATACATTGTAAAATCGCTGACGCTTCACTGCGAGCATGGCATCGAGTGAAAACAACTTGTCGCGGCTTACGATCGATCGCGTCAATGAGCTACAATAATAACATAACACGTCGGTAATCTCTCACAAACAGTTTCCAAAGCCACGAAAGTCGGTTGAGCAACATTGACGATAATCTTCTGCGCAAGTTGGTTGATAATGTAGAACTATGAAATAGAGATTAAGTAGAAAACGTAGTTCAATATTAACTGGACACAATAGAAGAACCGCAAGGAGATAGTAAAATGAAGCTTTCAAGTGGGGCGAAATTCGTTTCGATCGGCTTGAGCAACGAGATTCTAGAAGGCCGATGCGACCACCCTCAAAGGGACCGTCAATTCGTCGACTCTGTCGAAACTGAACACTACGCTCGAGACGTGTTACAGTAGAAACCGTGATGAATGCACTGATCTCACAATGAATTATGGCCACATTGCAATGGTTTTTACGTCACACTGCTTTTTTATAGTTTGCCCATGTAATATAAGGCAGGAGGAATTTCTATATACATGTATATATATATGTGCTTATATACATATATATAAGTATACATGTATGTAAAATTTTGAGAAACGGAACACAAAGTCGTATAGGATATTTCACGGAAAACAGTTGATTCTCGCCGAAAGATACTTGATCGCAAAAGATTAAGTGCCGGCAACGACAAAAAAAGGAAAAAAATTTCGGACACGTAAAGGATGCTAAGATTTAGATAAAGGTAGGAGGATAGCAGGTTTGAACATAAAGGTAATCAGGAGTCATGCAATTAGATGACGGGATCAATAGCAGCGAACCGGTGCCAGGTTTCGGCAATACCAGTTTTCAGAAACTTGCGTGATGATGGCGATTATCATATTAAATCGACGAATTACCCAATCTTGCTGTGCTTACTCTTGGGCTGTTTCTGCAATTTTTGTGTTATCCATTATATATTTAGTTCCAAGCTGATCTTGCGTAAAAAATTGTGATAACGCATGTGGTTTACAATTATTTGCAAGAACACGATAACGAGACTGGTCACTGCTCGAGACAAATACATGGTCGCGGAGAATGTCGGCACGCTAATGAGGACTAGTGGCTCTCACTCAGAGCCGGCCTTGGCCCAATGCCCGTACAATAGCCTCTCACGTTTGCCCCACCCAATCAGAATCTTCCGACTTCTCACGGACAGATCTAAGGGTACCGTGGACGCTTCAGTGGAAGATGCGGAAGATGAGGGAACTATCACACAGCTACAACAACCGGGATCAACTTACCTACACCAGTCCAACAAGTAAATCCAGAAGTTATCCATTAACATTGCTGTTTTTAAAAAGCAGAGAGGAGGCATTGATTATATGAATACGTAGTGCGACGCGATTTACCTGAATATCTTGTAGAGTAGAGGTTTAAATCTTAGAAGAAGAAACAACCGCGTGACTCTTCAGATTGTTGAAAGCGTAGTGTTCCCATAACATTGAAGAAAAGTCTGAGCAGAAGGTGTTCAGCAACAATATAGAAACAAGAAAAACTCTGCAATCTTAACACTTTTCAGATCCAGTTCAGTATAAAATTAACATTATTTAAAGCCATAATATTTGGTCTTTCGTCGTAAGAAGGAAACTGTTCTCGAACAGTTCCATAGGAGGCGGTGTTTGCATGTTCGAACAAGGCAAGAATTTTCTAAGCTGTTACTAACATGCTTTCTACGAACTCAACTGCCACTGCAAACTATTCATCGTATATTGGGCCACGATCTTTCTGCATGCGGTCTAATAGCTGAAGTGGGTTGTTACTAAGAGTAACAAAGTGGCATTCTTTTAAAATTCAAAACCATAAGCCATAAGACATCAGTAGGTAGAAGGTCTGCGAAATGTAATTTAACTATTTTCTGTCACAGAATCCACACTAACCTGCTTGTTGTGTAATGCAAAAATAACTATTAGTTCCTCTATCATATGAAAAGGAAATGTGGGCGAAGAATTTACAGTGTATCACAGCAATGAATTAAGCTCCTCGTTCCAAACTTTTTGGGTGTATAAAATGGATACAGTGAATTGTTAGTGGCTTTTTATACCGTGCTTGAAAAGCAAAAACTCACAATCCCGTTAAACTAACACTTCTTTTATTCGAAAATGTAGCTTCCGTATGAAAAAGTAGGCGAACTCATTATTGATACGAAATTTCGAAACAATATCTGATGTCTTCTTTGCGGTGTTTTAAACCTCAAGCTTCGACGTGGTAGCAAAAAAGTTAAAGAGACTGGTTAATCTGAAAGAACAAACGGAAATCACTTTGTGTTATCATCCCCGCTGTAGATGGCAATCGTGCCCCGTGATCATTAACAGCTCGCGATTTGTATGACGAAGTTCAGTGACTTCACGTGTGTTTTATTCGGCCGAGCAATCGATTCCAAAATGTTAACTCGGAAGGTTCCGCATATATGGCAGATAGAAGTGAGGCAGAGAGAAATTACGATTGTATGTGTTAGCGGCACATGGGAACCGGTTTTCAGAAATTCGCTCCACGCATTAGCCTTCTGTACGAACGTCCGTCTGCCGCCAGTTTCTAGTGTCTGCAGTCCGTCGTTTGATAGCTCAAGCGGTGGTGTTTTGTATGAAAGTCAGTAGGGTCGTCATGTGCTCGTACTTCTCAGCTACCGAAAACCGGACTCTGAAAAAGCCCACCAGCACGCCACACAATTTCGCAGCAGCCTCACCACAAACGCAATATTTGGAAGGTATTCAGAGAGGGAGTGGGCGCTGCATCGTTAAAACTAATGCGATCGTCCCTACTTGGACTAACTGTGAGGAAATAGAGTTCTGACTCATTTTCGTTACAGAAAAAAAGCTTATAATAAGTCTATGAACCTAATATTCCATTATAGGCGTGTTGGAATTGTTGCAGTCAATGTCGATCAGTCCAGAAAGTTCTGATTCTAAAAATTCAAGTTTCACTGAAGGAAGCAAGAATGATATTCTGAACGCATAGTTTTCGCAACAGTATTAGAAATAAAGTCGATTGAAAGTGTGGAGATATCAGGAAAAACAAACTATCTTCACATCTTGCTGATACTGAAAAGGTTGCTGTTTTCAAACCAAACACTTTCTTTTGCCGTTTACACGTGGCAGTCAACATGCCTTCATGCATGAAATATTGTAAAACGAACAAGAAATATTGCAGAAACACTTCATAATTCTTAAATTTCCCATTTCCTTTCATGGCTTGAAGATTTGCCAAAAAGATCCATATGATAATTTCTTGTCGGAAACGTTACATATAATCACCATGTTTAAAGGTGATAGCTGTTGCGGCCATGTGTAATGGGACCATCACAGATAACATGTGAAAAAATCCCGTACAGCATGTTTGACTTACATGTAAGGTACCTCCCAGTGAGAATGCTATTCTTAAATCGCTCAACTTTTCGAATACAAACTTCTTTGCCATCATAAAAAGTAGCAGATGGCTGTTATACAAAAACAGATCCTAAAGAGGTCACTTATTTTTACCCTGGTCTATTATTAGCGTTTTTGCCTTTATTTAATATTGTGCCCATAGCCGACAGTACGATAGTAGTCTAATGGGCGGCCTTGCATTAGTGTCCTTCGAAGATGTTGCCAAACCTTAGAGAATGTAGATGTGCGTATGCAGATACACTCTGGAGCGAAGGAATGAGAGATATGCCCAATGAATGAATAGCATGGGGTCAACGAGACTCGCGCCTTCAATTGACTCCATCTCCATGTGGATGCTGCGGCAGCGTGGGGCTAATAAGCACACCGTCATTATTACGCGACTCGACTGTTAAACATCTCAGCAAACAGTCGAATATTGAATACTGTTTCCAAAGAATTCGGATACTATACAGCATGGCTAAGTTGACCGAATTCAGACGGAGTAGGAAAAAATGGAAACGCAGCGGAATGAAAAGTTTTGTGCCATTTCTCACCCACTCAACAGTGAGAACACGGCCAAGAAAACGGAATAATCTCTTTGACGATTGTGATCGTTATGTGTTTCTGCATAACGACTTTATACCATTTTGCTATGTGCTACTTTGCGTGCTGGTGGTTCAATCATTCAGAAATGGGCTGGTGTTAAGCGCAACATCTTTGTTAGCGCTACAACGTTACCTCTAGTTATTCCATTTGTATGTACATATATATATATATATATATATATATATATATAAAGCTAAAGGATAAAGTTCTCGGCGTTGATCAATCCACGTGGGACGCGCCATGCATTCGACTTCACTAAGCACCGTTTGGAAGTGAGTGAATGCATATCTAGCCTTTCAAAGACTCGCGGTGGCCTACCGATGTATCGAGCCAGTGCTGCTATCCTCCCAGACAAGTCTGGTATCAATTTTCCAACCTCGGATGGATGGAAGGCTTAGTGGGCCATGGTAGCGGAGATCGATTCCACATGTGTGTTGTATGACGCCTCAGATCACTGCACCACACGCGCCCTATATAGGTATATATACATGTATTTGTATATGGTATATATAAATATATATACATAGCATATACAAATAAATTTTCTCTCATTAATGCAATAGCTAGGAATCCTTCGCACATTTTTGGCACTACGAATGCATAAATGCATGCGTAATTCCTACATGGATCCACTGCCCTTCAAGGCTCCAATGAAAAGCCGGATACAAAAAGGTGCGGTAGAATTGGATCGACGTCTTGGATTTCAATGCGCTATTAAAATTGTTGGTTAGAACACCTCTAGATTTCGCTAACTTTCTAACTTTGTACCCATCACTCCCCATATTTCTGCCTCCTTGTTTAAAAAAATGGAAATACGAATTCCGTTTTTCATGATGAGAAGACAGAAGGTTGCTCATATAATATTTCTTTCAAAATGTCTATCGTTCTGGAAGATTTAGCCTTATTTGTGGCCAATTTTTTCTACGTCTTTAACTTACTTGAACAGTACCAGCCGCACAGAGTTTACGTGGATGAGTAGTGCACCCCTCATAATTCAGAGATTGTTTTGAGGTTTGCATTGAGGTCGTGCGTGATCACAAGGCGCTCCACCGCGGTCCACTTATCTTCTATATTTTATTCAAACCGTCTTCAGAACTTCGGCGCCGATGTTTTAGACGCCTTGGCAAGGGC
Organism: Angiostrongylus costaricensis; assembly: GCA_900624975.1. Taxonomy (NCBI): domain Eukaryota; kingdom Metazoa; phylum Nematoda; class Chromadorea; order Rhabditida; family Metastrongylidae; genus Angiostrongylus; species Angiostrongylus costaricensis. The sequence continues at coordinate 52,607 of UYYA01000082.1, forward strand.
AGCTACTTTCATTTCAAAATCTTCTTCATTATGCCTTTGCGCCCCTTGCGTACCCAGTCGAGTATGAAGAGCTCAAAAGCGATGATCCAAGTGAACTTAGCGAGAGTGTTCTGAAAGGTCTCCGATATTGAGAATCGGCCTACTTAATTGTTTTTAACATAAAAAAAGGCCTGCAAACGTTCATCATATAAGGCTAAAGTGATGCACTCTGCATGAAGTAGGCGCTCAGGTGTCTAGTTAAATAACTCTGCTTTATTTAACCAAAGATTAGATATTCTGCTTGGTGTTTTATTTTATATCTTGTTATATTATTTTAATCTTAACCCTTTTTTACTGCCTTTTTTAATGGAAGGGTATGTTGCGAAATATAACTCGTATATAACGGTGAGATATTTGCAAAATCTCCAGACTACAGCTGTACGCTGTGGGGAACGAACAGGCGCTGTTGTCCTTACCGGGGAGCAGCGCACTTCACCACCACACCATCCGGGTCCTTCGTTTTGCCTGTCTCTCAGCTAGTTCTATCGATCTTTTTGCCATCAGCAATCACCCGTCAACGGGATTGATCTGGGGAGCCCAAGACAGACAAAACGAGACAGGTAAAACGAAGGACCCGGATGGTGTGGTGGTTAAGTGGGCTGCTCTCCGGTAAGGACAACAGCACGTGTTCGTTGCCCACCGCATACACCTGCGGTCCGGAGTTTTGCAAATATCTCAGCATTACATACGAGTTATACTATTTCATTTCACGAATTTGGAAAATGAAACTATTTAAGTATTTTTCGTTTTTAATCTTATTTACATTCTGAGTTTTCGGAAATTCAAATCTTCAGCACCAACAAAATCCAAATTTCATGGTTTCCAGGACAACCGTCCGAAGTGCGAATACCAGCGATGTCCGGTCGTGTTGATGTGAACGAAGACAGACTCACGGAAAACAACGAAGGCGGAAGGCAGAAAAATAAAAAAAAAACAGTTAGAGCTCTGCAATCACATTTTGTAGTAAATATGTATTTCTTATATTGTTAATGCGTTATCATTTTGAAGGTGATTGACCGTTTGACGCGTTTTCTAACACTTAGTTTACAATGCATTTACACTGGTCGAAATGAGTTCTCAAGGAATAAAAATCGTATCATTTGGCCTCATGAGTTTAAACTTCGACACGGTTTCGTGGAGTCATCTCGAGATGGCACTAACGCATTTGTGATCATTCTAGCTTTTCGATAAAGGGGCGCATGTGGCGCAGTGGTCGAAGACGCCATGCGGCACATACGTGGAATCGATCCCCGCGTCCACGGTCCACCAAGCCTTCCATCCCTCTGGGGTCTGCAAATTGGTACAAGACTTGTCTGGGAGGATAGCAGCACTGCTTCGATAGATCGATAGGCCATCACGAGTTATTGTAAAGGCCAAATATGAATTCATTCACCTCAAAACGATGCTTAGTGAAGTCGAGTGCATGGCGCATTCCTCAGGAACTGATCAAAGCCGAGAGCTTTTTTATCTTTTTATTAACTTTCAGTAGTTGGGAATTTGAGGAGTTGAGTGCTTCATAGAATTTAAGACGAGATTTTTTTCATCGCTTCAAAGAAATATATAAGGTTTTTAAAGTGCTCTTGTAACTTCCAATTTCCCTCAAGTTCGGATTTTTAAAGAAGACGAGTTCAATTCCAGTGCTATCTGTCCAAATTAACAAAGCTTACTATAAGGTCTCTTAACATAAAGACAAAATATGCGTTGTTTTCGTTGCGCATAAATCATGCATTATTCAAGCGGTTACGAATATGTTAAAGCATGTGCCAGGAGATTTCCTCTGAGCGAAATGCGCAGATGACTCGAAGGGCCTCACTTCAAAGATATGAGGATTCATGTTGCAGGAGGTTGTGACTGACCATCGCCGACAACCATCTTAAGTGTTAAACAAAGCCTCCTTTCTAAAATTCATTTGAAGGACAAAAAGCCGTTTTGAATAATGCTTGTTAAGTGAAAGCCACACGAATTTAGCGGAGACGGTGTCGTCGTCACTAAGTCAGGGCCACGCTTTTTTTGTGCAATGACAACAAACTATTTCTCGAATGTATTGTGATTTGCCAGAAAAACCACTTTACCTGAAAACTGACGTTGTCAAAGACCAATAGGAACTCCTGAATACTTTCTAACGCGAAATTTTCACTAAAAAAATATATGGTGCTTTTCGGTGGTCCACTGCTGGATGATTCAACTTTCCGAATCTTGACGAGACGATCATAGCGAGGAGTATAATCACGAGATCAGTAGATCAGTAGAGTAGAAAGTAGTAGAGATCAGGGTGTTTACTCAGCTTTGACGAATAGAATGCGTCAAATTCTTCTATAGGACAACGCTCGATCACAACGGTGAACAAGTCGAACAAAGTAGACCACTGAACTCTCCCTCACTTAACATATCTGCCTTAATTCTTGTCCTGGGACTACCACATTTTCAAGCACTTCGATGTTTGGTTTCAAGGAATAATTTTCAAGACTCATTCCACTGGCTAATAAGCACTCAAATAAGTCGTCCTTCCCATCGTTTCAAAATTGTGATTTAATGAAGCAAATGAACTTGTATCATGGAACTTGTAACGTATGAGCAGAAGTGTAGTGTTGTGACCTCTACAATTAGTTACCATTTATGGGACTCGTGTGATGTCGCCCAAAACCCACCATTAATTTCGAAGTTACCTAGTGATTCGAGTAACACTGTTATTACGTTAAAAATCACGCATACAAAGCCAAAATGGGCGAAAAGTCACGAATCACGGAAGAACAGCATGTAATTTAAAAACGATTTTGCTCTATAGGCGCTACATGAGTGAATGAACCTAATCGGCGAAACTCTAAGGAGAGGCGCTTTCAGTTAGAACAACGGTTCATGTTTTAATAAAATGAAAAGAGAACGTATAACTTTAGCAATTTTTTTGCTGAATATAGTCCAGTAAATAGAGAAGAGTACAGTATGACATATAGCGGCCACAATTTACATCCTAAAGAATAGTATTTCGATTTCACAGAAATGAAAAGCCGCTTAAATTCACTAACTTTACTCATCATTCAAATTTATTAAGTTTTCTTTTTCATGAAAAAAAAAACAGTTGTTGTGGAAGTTCTTTTTGCATCAATCAATCATGACAGCACTGCTCAGATTTCATACGGTAGTCGGTGGATTTCTTTGGATTCAGTCTTTAGATTATTATAATTCAGTTATTTTTATTATTCCTTCGAAAATTTTTTCCCTATGGTTGCTTTTCATTCACTCCGTTCGTTGTCTCGCAGGCACACGCCGACTTTTGTAAACCCGGAAGAAGCTTTTCTCAAAGAAATATGATAGCAATTCGTCGATGCCACATGGATGGAGTGCATTGTTTGGCCTGTACGTAGAAGGTCGAGTGAGCATTGTAGGACCACGTCCAAGCACGGAATTACATTCGTTCCGTGTTTGGTCTTCGATTACGCTAAGTTTGAAAAGAAAGACCAATAATTCAAAAGTTTAACAAATTTTTGAAAAACCTAAGACATAGAGTTTAAAACAGGATGTGGACTGTTATGTCGTGCTTGTTCGATAAACTAGTTGTATGAATAGCTGTCGTCCTGGAAAAGCTGTTCTTGGTAGCAGTATAACCATTTTGGATTCACAAAGGCTGGTGAGTATCTTTGTTGATAGACTTAGGATGTACTAACACAGCTAACTTGAGGGGAACGCTCGAATAGCATCCAGCATTTTAATGAGGAGTATATGTTACAGGTCATAAAGACGCAGCTAAACCTCTGGGCTGAATCAAATCATTTTATGAACAATGGCTGACAACGAAATGAATGTAACGGCCGCCCAGTTCCGTACGTTGTTTGGGAATGTGACAATAGTTCAATTAATAATAGTCTATCGTAAGCGGCTGCTTCTTGTTCTGACGCTGTTGAACCAAATATTAGAATTTTTTTTAGAATTGTTTAGTTAATTAAAACGTTTATTGATAAGCCTTCTGCAATGACAACCTTAATAATGAGAGCATGCCACAAATTTACAAAGATCTTCCTCATTGCTTCGGATGGAAAGCTAAGCTGGGTCTGGTTTTCTATTTTCGGAAGTGTACGATGCCGCAATGAAAGTCGATGTTCGCAAACACGAGAAGCCGTGCTTTTGGGAAGACTCGCCGACCGTCGTCAAACCCATAACTGTAGGATTCGTTATCAAACACGTATTCACCACAGATGTGTCATCTCTAATGTATCACGTTTTCAGGTCAGTATATTACGTTAGACTTATTTGACGAATTTGTCATAGCTGATTGTGTATGCTCAAAGATTCAACTAACATTTCATAAGTTTAACGAAAGTATCCTTGTACGATTAGTGCTTGTTCTCATTTGATCCAGGAAACATGTCGAGTACAGTTTTCTGCCCTTTCTTGTCGCTTTTCCAAATGTGATGTGCATAACGTGCTATGAGTGTACTTCAACACAAGGTCAAGAGTGCAAGTACACAGCAACGTCATGTCAGTATGGATTCTTCGGATGTGTCAAAATTGCTGCCTTTTCTGGAGGAATCGACAAAAGTATGCAAAGCAATACTGTATTTGAGTTACTTAGCAACTTTGAAATTTTCTAGGTATTCTTTTATAAGCAGTATACTTCTTAATTTTTAACCAACAATGTAAAAATCACATCTATGGGTATTGTGGATAGCCTCGAAAATATAGCAACAAAAAGAGTGGGAGTTCACTGAGTACGATTTCAGTTCTTTGAGCGCGTGTGGCGCAGTGGTCGGAGGCCCACTGCAACACGCACGTGGAATCGATTCCCTCGCCCATGACCCACCAAGCCTTCCATCCCTCCAGGGTCTGCAAATTGGTACCAGACTTGTCTGGGAGGATAGCAGTGCTGGCTCGATACATCGGTAGGCTACCGCGAGTCCTTGTAAAGGCCACATATGGATTCAATCACCTCCAGACGATGCTTTAATGAAGTCGAATGCATGGCGCATCCCTCAAGAATTGATCAAAGCCGAGAGGTTTATCCTTTATCCTTGTGATTTTAGCTCTTCAAACCGAAATTTGAAGATTTATACACATAGAGTAAGAATTAATATCCGAAAAGCACAATGCTTAATGTTGGTTTGGTTTTTGTCTGACAAGTATTTCTGATTTGGAGAGAAACCAAAACACTGAAGTGCTTATGTCATACTTATGCATCCATCATTTTTAGTGGGAATGTGGTACGACCAAGACAGACGAATAATCTCAATGATTAGAGGATGCGCTATAGTGCCATTAGGAGGTAAATTGTCCTAAATCATCCAGTTTTTTTCTAGTCGCGTATGAGTGCACTTTCACAGATTTATTCAGGGGTTGATATGTGCGAGCAGACTTCAATCCTCGGCACCAGAATATTGAAATGTACGTGCTTCAACGACTACTGTAACTCTTACAATGATTTTACGCTATTTTCCTACTTTGTTGTTACAACAGCACTTGTCTTTTTGTTCTCTTAGGAAAAACAATAAATGCTCCGAAGTGAACATTTCACCATGGTTATTAGACTCAATAATGGGAATGAATTAATAACACACTATAATGCTGGAAGTTTCCAGGCAGTTTATACTAATAAATAAATACATCACTCTGATGGATCATCCATAGTCGTATTCCTTTCGGAATGTTTTCTTGTGTGCAAGATGTTATGCGCTGCTGCACGTACTAATATTTATTGGTGATACGGTTCGACTAGTACGAGGGGAAATCGTTGAACGAAATTCGTGGTTGCTATTGGCTACTAAATTGAAATGGAAAAAAAACGAAATGAAAGAGATCAGTGGAAATCTGTGTAGATTTGTCAAACGCAACAATGAAGTGCTAGGACCCGACGATAAATCTCAAGTATGAGATGGCAATGCGAAACGAGAGGAAAAGAATGTCATCTTAGACGACTAACCACATCTGCACAGGGATCGCATCGTTCACTGATAAACATTCATTACTCACGCTCACAATGCCTTAGACTAATGCTTACAATCTACAAGCTAATTTGAACAATAATACGAAATAAATAAATAAAGAAACAAACAGTGCAAAATTGCAAAGTGAAGGTACTTGGAAAGGAAGAAATCTGTTCGTGATTCGACCATTTAGATGTAATTATGAATAGACAGGAAAAAAAGGAATCAACAATGATTTACACCTTGTCTGACTTACCTATGAGGGAAAATGAAAATTTTCTTGCTGAATTTTGACTAGATGGACGCTTCGGAGTGCATTCGATGAGCTTTGCTTGTTGATATGAACCGGGACTGTAATGGTACTAACGTCGGAATTGTGCCGGCACTGCTGGCAATTATTGACTTCCAACACTTTCTACATTGATACAATAGCAATTAAACTTCCTCAATCAATTACATTAAGTAGAATGTTAACTAAGCGTTGAAATAGAGATTATCCTAAAATAAGAGTTTTTCTAGTTGGAACCACCTAAAGTCGGTAATTCGCCACTGACTTTTGCTAAGAACTCATTTTCTGATTTGTGTGATTCACCGAAAATTCAGTGGTTCTGCAGATAAACTTTCCCATTACTTCAACCACGGAAGAGGATGAGAAACAAATTTACTTGTTTCAGCAAATAGTGAACAATTCTAGAAAGTCAGGAGAAGATATATAGAGAAACTACGAGATTTTTTTTTAAAATGCTCGCTTTGTTTTAAATGTGTAAAGCAAAGGAAACCACACCTTTTAGGAGATTGTTGTTCCGGTCTGACGTTGATTTTGGAGTGATTCGTACATGAAGGAAGAACTATTACTCGACTACCGATGTTCGCCTCTATAAGAGCTGTCGCATTCCTCCACTGCATATTTGAAGAATTCAAACCTGAAGCCACAAACAAGGTAATTGTGCATAAAAACCAACTGCTCCATAAAACACGCAGCTACCATCTACTGGTACCAAAATCGGATGCATCATCTTCGGTGAAAAATTACTTTTAGGGGACAAATTGAAAGGAGAAGGGAAAATTGTACACTGAAGTAGCATAAACAGTGAGTTAAAAGAAGTTTTGGGGACTGTGTTTAAATCCATTGATTCGCCTTATTAAGAAGTTTGAGAATAAATGTCACATGATTGCACTGTTTAAGCAGTAAATCAGCAAGAAGATCCTACGAAAAGCATTTACATTTTGCTATTTTTATTATCTCGCATACTGTTTTGAAGCAAACGGCAAACTGCTACACAAATTGCCAAACCAGAAGCCATAAAGCATTCTTGCTAGTAGATCTAGTTAGTTGATATCGTGAAGTGCCCTTGCTGCAAACGTTTAGGTCACCATTTATCAGCAAGCAATAAGGAAACAATAAGGCAAGAGAACTTCACATAAAAACTACTTTAAAAGCCTTGTTTACTTCAGCAGTAAAAATACGTGCAGAAAAGCCATCATTACCTCGAGCAGAATTGGTGTTAACCTGAAGATGTAAGAGTTTGAGACTTACAAGTGACTCCTCACCAGTTACTGATGAACACTATAGAAGGAACAAAGTGCACTTTTCAAAAACAACCTAGTAATGCCTACCATTGTTTGATGTAGTACTCCCTACTGAACGCATTGATGGAGATTGAGAGTACGGATCAACAGATAGACCAGAATCTTTATCCTGAAGCAAGAATAGTTGTGAATTGTCAGAAACGGGTAAGGCTCATTGTGTTAATTCAAACTCTCTTAAATAAGTATATTTTCATTAAACAGGATAAAAAACGAAGCATTCGGCACTAATAATTCCTTAAAGGATGCGACATGGATTCGACTCCATTCATAACATCGTTAGAGGTGATTGAATGCATATCTAACCTACACAATGACTTGTGGTGACCTAACAATCTAACAAGTCAGTACTGCTATCCTTGCAGACAAATACGGCACCAAAATGCCGACGGCGGAGGTCTGGAAAGCTTGATGAGTACGAGGCACGGAAACGTACTAACGAACAGGTGCGTATTGCAGGATAGCTGCAACCACTGCACTGTATTCCTCCAACATTTGCTTCACATCAGAAAATCTCAACGGTATTATTGACAAATGATCAAGTCACGATTTCATAATAAATCATTCTAGAAGGTCCTGAAGAAGATTCAGTAATTCGATTTGTGGTTTCAGAGAACGAGCAAATGCAGAGTGGTCTCAATGAAGATAAGCACATAATTATCCCCATTCTTTGTGGTTTGTATGGAGATCTACGACAGTTTTCGTTACAAACCAGTTGCATTTTAATTTTTGGATAAAGAGGAACTAACTCACTCCAGATCGTCCCAATATATTCATACTAGCGTTGCTTTCCGTATCAGAACAGGCGCTGCTCACACTCGAATCAGACAGTCGCCGTGGCCGAACCATTAACGCTGCTTGTTGTGCTCGTTCAGCCCTCAAAGCTCAATAGTGTTTGATGAAATACCTCTGGTTATGTCAACCTCTGATTTTATCACGATTTCTCATTCACGAATTAATGCTCAAATGAAAAACTGCAGATATAGCACTATGTAAGCAGATTTCTACAAAATGCTTGAATATTTGAGTAATAGAGTAAACCGTTTACTCTAGAAATGGGATGACCAAAAGATTACAGCTAAACACAATTGGTTTTTCGATGCAAATATTCAACTATTTGAAAAATACAGCAAGAAACTTCATCTGCATTCGGCACTCTTTCTGAGTAATGATTTCAATTTTGTCATTCATTGTGGAAAAAACGTCCCAATATACATGACGGATAAAAGATAAAGGATAAAAGTATTCAGCGTTGGTCAATCTTTGACGGGAGCGCCGTTCATTCGACTTTATTAGTTGTCGTTAGAGGTCACCGAATACATATCCGACCTAAACAGTGATTTACGGTAACCTAATGATGTGTCAAGTTATTGTCTCCTCATTTTCCCAGGCAAATGTGGAACAATTTACCGACAACGAAGGGAATGTTTCGTACCATACTTTATTGCTTCGTTTTGGCAACATTATGTAGACAGCGTTGCCTCGACAAGTGATTTCGCGCTCTGATTACTACTACTCTCTAGACAAAAAAAAAACAGCCATGAAAAATGTAATAATTGCTTGCCGTTGTTGAGTGGAACTTTGTAAGATCGATGAAAGGTGTTCTACAAGTCGTTTGAACCTTCGAATTGGACCTAAAGCAAAGGAGGACAATGTATTCTTAAAATAAGAGTAAAAACGTTGCAACTATTTACAAAAAACCCGTTTTTATTCCATTGTACTTGTACCCTCTCATACTCACCTGCTAACAATACAAACTGGACGACATATGTCGGCGTTTCACCAGCTAGCGTAACCACCTGCTGAGAAGAAACAATGTCCACCTTCAATGAATTGAATCTAAGCTAGCGCACACTAAAGATACATGTCTGAGTCGAAATAAAGGAATAATGGCAACGAACATTCATTTTAACTCCCCGACTGAAAACACCTCCCCCAACAGTTGGCCCTCGCTTGTATTCCACCCGAAAGCAGTTTTGCCCAACGACGCAATGACTTAACTCATGTATCTGAAAACGAGTGGCGATGAGGTTCAAGCAAATCATGGAAAAAAGTGTGGTGGGGTAAAAAAACAGGAAAAAGATTCACCGTCAAAAATGCTCGAATGAGTTCAGCTTTGATGGCATTGAGCGTCTTTCCCTGCACAGGGACACAATGAGTGTCATCGCGTTCAACACTCATGCTCGATGTCAGCGATCCGAACCAAGACTTTTTTACCAGACTGAATGAGATAAAAGTGTTCACTTAGAAACAAAGCAAGAAATTTCTAAAGATAATCAGCAGCGTTTTGCCTGAGTTGCGCACTTTAGAGATTAAAATCAAATACAGTGCTCACTCGCTGGTGTCAATCATCTGACATTCCTCGTTATCGCTATCAGCCGAGCCTTTTGACATCTTTCGCCGATGGAACCGCGGTGTTCCAAGAAAAGAGTTCTTTATATTGGTTAATTTCGACTTCCACGGAACCGACGACATATTTAGGCTAGCTTGACTGCTTCCTAAAAATATAATCGGGTTCACATCTATTGAACGCTTTCGTAAAATTTAAAGAAAGCACGGCTCGGTATTCCCGAAAACATCGTCGGACTTTGTCGTTTTATCAGAGTTACATAGTAAATAAGGAAACAATAATATACATTCACTGTGCATAACTTTTATTTACTGCGTGTTATTTTCTTTTCACGGCAGGGTATTATGTGAAATACAAGCACAACGATGTTGAGAAATCTGCAAAACTTGGACTCCAGACCAGATTCGAACTCATGATTACGCTTTCCGAGGCTCACAGTTTCGCATGGCACCACTGAGATCCTCGTCTTGCCCTTGTCTCAGCAATCCTTTCAGTTCAAGCTCAGTTTAGTTGAAAGGTTCACGCAATAGCTGTTAATTGGGGTGGAACACTAAATATGAGCCAAATACAAGTCCTGCTCTAGATGGTCCCAACCATGTGTTTAAAATAAGAACACGGGAGCTGTTAGGTATTATTCGGGTTAAGACTGCCTCTCTGCTTCTGAGTTCTACTGGTTACCCTGAGCTACTGCCTAGTTAGGGGTTCTTTGACTACTTTGGACACATTACTTCGCTGAGATTGATCACACAATATAACACACAGTGTCCGAAGCTGGTTTTTTACAAACCGGTGATAATTATCGGATAACTAGAATATCTGAGATGAACTAAGGAGACTTAAATATTCAAACGAAATTTCGGCAGCCATAAACATCAACAACGCATATATGGACATCATTTTATAATAATAAAGGAAATATCGCCTCCTCAGTTACCACCATTTTCAAAATACGAATCTCAACCGAAAAAAATGCGCGAAGTAGTTTGATGGGCTTAAGAAAGTCAGCATTTTATCATTGTAAGACAAGAGGGCGTTCGCCGCTATAAACAAAGATTTCTGGAATATGACAGTTTCCATTACAACCAGTGATATATAGTGTGAGCACTGAGACAAACTGGTTTAAATTTCAAAACAGCCTTCATTTTCGCACCGTATGAGTAGAGATCAACCGACTTCGGACCTTAACTGTTAATAATAATCATAATAATAATAATGATAATAGTGATAATAATAATGATAATAATAATAATAGTTATAATAGTAACAACTATAATTATAATTGCTATTATATTAGTAATGAGCAATTTTTATTATATATGACCTCATATCGCAAATATTGCGAGGATTTCAGCAGTTACTGAATCCATATTCAGCGAAGGATTCAGATCTGCGTATGGATTGATGCTTGAAGATTTTTGGTCTTTTCTATGAATGCCACTGATTGCTTGTGGAGCAGATTCTTTCATGTTAGAGCGTTCCCAGATTTTCACCGCAGTTTTCAGTGTTTTCGGATTGGAAGAAAGTTTCTGGACAAATCTGTTACTAATTTCCCTACCCCGATGCTGCTTCGAACTAGGTGCTTTGCGCCTATTGAACTACTTCGTTACCATTCCACTAACGGCTCCTCAGTAGTAACAGTAATAGATAAGAATAATAATTACAGTAACAGTAATAGTAGAAATAGGAATAGGAACAAATCGTAATGGCATGAATTTACTACTAGTGTTACTACTCGGCGGTTACGCCTTCTTCAAAGCATGGACAGGTCAAATTGAAACATAATCTGCTCAGTCAAATGTTTTCATAACTCTAGAAGATAAGACTTAACACATAAATTTTCATTGGCATAACAAACTACTTCACTTAAACACTCACTGTTTTTTTGTTTATAATTCCTCCAGTTACTGCTGGAGACCAGCTGTACAGAGACCATCATGAGCGAGGAATGTGCTTGGCTCGGGTCAAAGAATAAGACTAAGGTATAGCGCGAAGTCACGCGTGATCATATGACGCTGTTTCTAGCGATTTATTTCGAGATTTCTGTAAATTATCCAAAACACTGTAAGAGTTTAACGCGCTAATGTATTGGATTCCTACGCGAGTATAGTGAGTTTTACAATTCTCAGACGCCAAATAGTTAGTAACCGCCCTTATGCATGCATTGCTTAAGTCTATGCACAATGCGAAATTGCATAATTTGCCCTAACGGTAGAGACGGTTATTGCATCAGTTCGAATATGGTTTATCTGATTTCTTGTAAAGCGTATGGGGACGAATACAGTGACGAAATGTGTAGAGTACTCTACGCGCGCATAAAAGAACACCGAGTCGCTAAATTTAAAGTTAAACAAAATACTCCACCAAATGTACATAGAACACAGGAAACACACAGATAATGGAAAATATTTTGAAGTAAAGCCGCTACCTTAGCACAGGAATCGAAAACATCAATGGGTAAAACTCTTGAGACGTTTCTGGATTAATTCCAAAAATCCAAAAATCCAAAAGTTCAAAAATGAACAACAAGGGAGAGTGTATTGTGACCACGCTTGCCCTGACCCCATACCTCAGGCTGATTCTTTGACCTGTTGCAGGCTAATTCCTCACCCGTCTGATATTCTGTGCCACTGGTCTCCTCCACCTCAGTACTTAAAGCGCATAAAAAAGGTTAATGTTTAAAAGAAGCTGTTTATTATGCGAATGAGAATTGATGCCTTAAGTTTTATCTGCTGAGATTGTGAAAGTGTTTGGCTGGATAGACTACACGTCAATGTGACCTTTCCTGGATCTGAAGAAGGCGAAACTGTCGAAACGTGAGCTATGGTGAATAAATAAATGTTGTAACAACAATCATGTGTTTGCGCATTAAGAAAACACTGAATTACTGAAGTAAGTCGGTACTGGGGTTTACTGTTATTGTGCTGGAAAAATGCTATTTACTGTGACTACTTCACATTTCGTTACTGTTAGTTATTACTTATATTGCTGGTATTTTTTTTATTTTCCACAATATAATCGATATACTAGGTAAAGGAAATAGACTAAATCTTGTCACATGACCTCTCTGTTCCATCTATCAGGGTCACCTGTGCTGGGTAGCCAGTAATAACCTAGCACGGCTATCTCCGGCCTCTAGGGTTAAAGGAAACCTCGGTCGACTACAAAGTTCTAACCATATTTAAATTCCACATAACGTATGAAGATCCGTTATGCAACTATCTAAGTAGGAAAGTATCATTGTCATTTTGTAATCGTTTCATCAGCATTATTATAACCATTCCACCACTATTGTCACTACAATATCATCATTGACTATGACATAGTCATATTGATTAAATGGCTAGCCGCTGTCGAGAACAACTACATCAGCGTTTGAGACCGTTAGCGAAGCACTCATTTCTCGAGGGACTGAGGCTGACTATACGATGTACATCTCACTGAGGAAGACGTGCGTGTCTGATCGATACACGTGCAAGCAAGCAACACACCCCCGTCCCGTGCCATCAAGCATGGTGAGTGTCTTCCACTCATGGAGTCGGAAGGGCAGGTCGCCGTTCAGCCGTCGATAGCAAACCACTGAGTTCACTATGTTGGACTCAAAATACAGACTCCCTACAGCCCTCTTCTAGATACGGAATTGCTTTCTCTGCTTATTTCGGTCTTATAAATGCCTAGCTAGGAGAAGTTGAAATCCTTTTTCAACACCTTTCTAGTTATATATTCCTTTGTTCTTCTAAGGTTTGGATGAACATAAAACGAATTATCCACAATGCGTCATGAAAACAAAAACGTTTAGAACTAGTATTTTGTACAATACTACTTAATGAAATACCGTAGTCGTTTTTCCGGTACGAACAATAAGTGTTCAGAGCACATTGAAAGAAGTTTGAAGTTTTCAAATTAGAAAGGATGAAGTAGATAAAACAGTGAGCAGTTGCTGTAGTTTTCAAGGTAGTATCCCATTAATGAATTTACCTGTTATTAAGCTGTTGGTAGACGATGTAGTTGATCCTAAGCCAGTACTTATGATGGAGTCAGACATTTTTGGAGATGATTGACACTTGGCCTGAATAAGAACGTTTCACGCTTACTAATGTACTACTTGGTGAACATTTTTGATACAAATATTGCGTGTTATCGCATTATTGCATTTGTATGAAGCATTCCGCCCACCACGTGTCAAAAATATCAGGAGATTAACAAAAAATAAACACTACGTCTCAAATCAAAAGCGGCAGAACAACCTACTTCTGACATTTCATCACTTCGTGGTGATTGGAGAACCTCCACTCTGCCATGGCCATTGTCTCTCTCAGGAATTTCGCAATGCTCTCGTGGATCACGGGATTCCCGTCGTTCTTGTTCTTTTCGGACTGCCCTTACATGTCTAGCTGCTTCGGCCAGTGTGTGTGGATCCACTGGTTGAGTATAGTAGTGACAGTTGTTGGGATTTCTATTAAAAGAACATTCAAGCTCCTCCATAAATATTTATAAATAATTTACATGCTTCGAAAATTAGGTTCGTTAGGAGTTATCTACGCGATTCCGGTAGGAAACCTATTCACAAGACGGCAAATGGTCTAATCTACGGTCACCAGTACTCGCTAGTAGATATGTAGGCTGTCAAAAACGGTTCCGATAGAACCTGCATGGAGATCGTAGTGTAATATCAAGACCAATAAATGAGGATCATCCCCTAAAAACTGAATAAAATGGAAAAATACTTAGACTCTCGTAATTGTTCATACATTCATCGACGAGCTAAACTCGTGGAGGAACTTGGGAAGTTCCCCGATACCCAAGACACATCAGTGCTTACGCTTCATTCATAAAGAATTAAAGAGCTGTCGTTTGTGATTGGACTTGCATACTTAACATCAAGCCGGGCTTTCTTTTTCCGAGCTATTATGTTGAAGCATAATTCTCTGGCAATTTCTGTTCAGAACATTTTTTGTTGACGTTTAGAATGATTTACACCATATTGCTATCTTGATGCATGTTACGAACGCTTGGTAGAAAAAGTGTAAAGGAGCACGATGAACGTAGGTGGGAAAGCAACACAAGATCGAGATCTATGACGACCAAGTTGGAATAATCACGCTCTATTAATCGCTGCTCCAAGAGATGACACGTGTTGCAAAAAGCATGGAGAGCACCGCATCCAGGCGCTTTTCCTATGGGATGAAAATACGCGGTAGCCTATGCTCTAAACTGCTACGATAAGTGTACAACCTGGCGAAATACAAATCCAAAACGATATCCAGGACAGAATGGTGAAATGGTGAGGAAAGAATTGGGGAATAATATACGAAACGATTAAAGAGAGCCAATAGAGTGGTTCCGTTCATAAGGGAATTCTTATGCGGCAAGATGTATTTGTCATGAACATAAATTAGTAACGGTTATTGATGGACTTTTAGATTATGTGAGTGCCGCAATACACTAAGAAGAGCATCTCCATGGTAACGTCTATACGAGAACGAAAAGGAGTAAACGTTGTACGTGGATAAAAATGATTCGTGAATGAAGAGAATCTGTGTGCTAAGAGAGGCAAGCATGTGAGTTAATGGACGATTTACAAAAAATAGTGATGTATTCATATTTTAGATCCTATTTATGCTTTAATGATGAAAGCATTAACATTTCAACGTTTCACACCTGAATCACAGAACCCTGGCTTTTGCTACATTTTTCAGTTCTACTAGATTATAAGTAAATTCCTGTTCTTCTATTAGCAACGTTTTGCCTTCCCAAGCATTTATTACCCTTCAAACTTAGGAAGTAAATATGACACAAACTTCGTCACCTTGTAGCTATTGAGTTCGACCAAGCTCAGGAGTACGAAATGAATCAATAGCTCAGTTAAAACTATGGCTTTCAGGGTCAGTAAGTCAAGAAGCAGTATCTTGCTGCTCTTAGATAACCTGAAGAAAACCACTTCACCTGGAGGAAGATCGTCCCCGCTCTTCATTTCGAGGTGAATACACGCCACTGTTGCTACTCGTGTAAAGATCTCGCAATGAAGAACGTGGTGACTCTGTAGGTGATCCGCCGAGGCTACTGTGACGACCCGATCGATGTCGCCTGCAAACTCTTCCCGACATTTAAACTTTTCTACAGCAGTGGAGCTTTATTTGTTTGTAATTTCTGGATGATTTTTATTAGGATCTTTAAGTTCGGAATACAGCTATTTTCAAGGTGCACTCCCAAATAAACCGTCTCCGCTACATGCAGTTAACAAATATCAGTGAATAACGAAGGAAATCAAGATAACAAGAAATGATGAGTAATTATGAACGTTTAAACTTCCAAAGATAATAAAATCAAAAGATATAAACATGAAAAATGAAATCTGGGGCAGACATTAGCAAAAAAATTGTAGGTTGCTTGCAATGAACTTAATAAACTGGTTCAGCTGATCATCAGCAGCTGATTACCTCTTGAAGACATTTTGCTGCCACGTCTTATGAACTACATAAGCCGAATAGCACGTGAAATCCGTATAGCTTAAAACGACAACCCACCCGTATGTCTTTCTTGGATTAATGGGACTTCCATCAGCAATGCTGCCTACAGCATATCTGTTGGAACGTGCCGAATCCGTTCGTTTCTTAGGCGGATCGTTGTGCTGAGTGGACCCACGTAAAACGATTTCTGTCTCATCCTCGTGAGCTGGACGTCTCCGCTTTCTGTCCAACAACAGAAAATACACCATTTTTTCAGTGTTGTGTCTGAAAATGATGTTATCATAGGGAGTTTGACGTTTCTATTCGGAATACCACTGAGGTGTATAGTAATTCGAAGGGTTATCGTCGTCGCTGTAGCAACCAACTAGCGAGGAGGCAATTCTTTCTCGGATTCTTAATGACCGATACCTATTTAAATTCATGAGTCTAGCAGTCGACAACATAGCTGTTCGAGATGCCAGAGGGAGAAAATCTTATACGAAGAGCGAATTAGCAATCAAATAGGATGCCAAAGTCTATCAGACTTTTTGTGAACACGGGTATTTCAAGTATTAAACTACGAATGAAAGCTTATTTCTAGTTGAAGGAACAAATACAAGAAAACAATAGCCTAATTAATTGCTTTTAGTTGTACAGCAGTCCAATTATTAAATCTTTACTTGCCTTGTCGATAGTAATTCGTTAATAAGCTTTTGTTTGTCCTTGAAACATCCTAGACTATTCATATGCCGGAACACGTCTGGATCAATACTCTCCTCGCTTGGAATAACGTGCGTCTGCAAAAGCACTATCCCTGTTAAGAAATTCACGTCAAGAATAGTATCAGAAGGAAGAGAGACTGGGCAAAAAGACAAATTAGAGGTTAGAAGATATAAAGTGGATACGAAAAAGGTATGTGATAAAAGACCTAAAAAGCGAAATATATAAGAAATCAGAAAAAAAATAAAAAGATAAGGAAAACCTGCACAACTTGAGACATTGGTAGCTCCAGTTCTGGCTCGTTTTTTATTGTTCCTGCCACCCACGGGTGTCGAAAAACGTCCGATAACTGAGGAAATATGCAAATAAGAAAGGAAGAATACCGTGCTCTCAAGTAGAATTGATACTTTCCTTTACCAGGAAACATTATTTGCAGTTTCTCGGAAATGAAAATGTTCACCGAATATCGTTTGGCTGGATCGACTTCAATCATAGCGCGCAGAAGACTTTGCACTTCTGAAGGTACGAAGTGTGGTATGTGAAACGCTCCTTTCTTCACCTTCTCTAACAAGTTTCGAAGATTGTCGTCATCAAATGGAAGTGCTCCCTGGATAAAGAGGGACAACTGGAGACCTTATTTTACAATGAATGAAAAATATCTAGGCACATATAAAATTACTTTTCGCAACTAACCACTAGTAAGGCGTACAGAATGACACCGCAACTCCACACGTCAGCCTTGCGGCCATCATATTTTTCACCCTAAATATGATGATGAAAAATTTGGAAAGGCATCGAAATCAATAGTCATAGTTGTTGAGGATTGCGTTTTTTCGCTTCCACCTCACCCTGATTACTTCTGGACACGCATAGTGTGGTGAGCCACAACTTGTTTCAAGCATCGATCCTTCAACTTGAAGGGATGCCATTCCGAAATCGGCCACTTTAATGTTGTTTCTTTCATCTAAGAGCAGATTTTCGGGTTTCAGATCGCGATGGCTAGAACAAAGATTACTCTCTAGCGCTCGCTTAATATTAGAATAGAAATAGCATTCAAATCTAATTATCAGTTTTGTAAATTCTCTACCTATAAAAAACCCTACCAGATGTTGTGGGCGTGGCAGAAGTCCAGGGCTGATATTATTTGGCGAAAGAATTTGCGAGCCTCTTTCGACATTAACCGACCTTTCCGAACAAGGTAATCGAATAATTCACCTCCGCTTACATGTTCAAGTAGTAAATATCTTCAAAAAACGCTGGTTAGAAGCGTGATTCTAACGAAAAGTATCGAAAAGCCTAGGGTGAACTAAAATCAATAATAAACAAAAAAATCTTACAAATATTTTTTATTTTCGTATACATCGTAAAGGTGCAAAACATGTGGATGTTCTATAAGCTTCATGATTGCGATTTCTCGTTCCACCTGTAAAATATGTGCTTTGAAACATAAACAAGTTCGGACAATTTTCGCCATCCTTGCCTTAGAGACGCACACACCACGCAATCCTATAATCCTTCATGCATCAGACTTATTTGAATATTTAACATACTTCGCATTAAGCACAAATTTTACATGCTGGTTAGCTATGAATACATATTGATTGCTATGAATGCGTTCCAAAAACACTTCCAGCATTCCCAAGACCGACTTTCCGCGCGGATGCTAATTTATTTGTTAAGTTTCATCTGTTGGGGTTATGAAAGTGTTTGGTTAAGTAGATCGCATCTCAATTTGACCTTTCCAGGCTCTAAAGAAGGCGAAACCGCCAGAACGTCAGCTATTGTGTCCTAATAAATCCTATAATAACAACCTCGTGTCTGCTTATTGAAGAAAAACCTCCGACATAGATGTTGAAAATATCTTGTTATTACGGAAACTCATAGTGAACTTGCTAGAGTGAAAACCATTAAAATTTGCGCATCTTTTCGTATCTTTCTCAAGTTCACTTATTCTATCACAATAAAAGTCTGAAGTACTGGACTGCCGAATCATTGTTTTCTTCATGTTTTCCATCGACGCTCGCATCCGAGCATCGAAGCGATTGATCAAGAGGGATTCCACGGAGCAGAAGGCGAAAACACGTCCACGAAATCATCGTCAACGATGCTCGCGGACACTGTGAGTGCATTTAGAATTTCGAATACTCTTCTCTTCAATTGGAATTTTAAAAAAAGTCGTTGCCATTTAAGGAATACTTTCAGAAGATATGTGTAGGCTCAGGCGAAAGCGCAAAGCCTCTTCTAAGAATTCTCAAGTTCATCTCAAATACTTGAGTTAACGAGAGATTATTGGCGCTTCTGGAAAAACGCGCTCATTCGGGAGTCTGCGAAAAAAAATGTTGGATTAGCAAATACGTGAAGCCGAAGTGTTGACAACTTGCAAGCAAGTATGTAAATGCTCTGTTTTTCTAGAAAGAAACCTTTTGTTACCCACGTTACTTATGAAAATCGGTTGTGTTTTTAACGATAATTTGAAAGTTCCCATTATGAAGCTCATCAAGTACAACCAAAGAGTCTGCGAAATAAAGTCGTAAGGAGAAAAATTACAATTCCAAACTCCGTTGTTTTCTCAATTTATTAGTTCTAAGCATGTAGAAGAGGAGTATGTAGATCCTCTAGAGAGTATAGGATAACAAACGAGCAGTGGTGTGTAAAGGAACCCTACGTGAACCATTGCTGACAACAATATTTTAGAAGATTTATTAAAATCATATGTATATATAAGTACATATATATATATATTAAGTGGAGGAGGTATCGGGATGGATAGTCTTGTCCTACTACAGGCACTTACTCGTAAGTTCGATCACACACCCTTTTTTAATCAAGCTCTCTATCCCACCCAGATGAGCACTTGACAGTAGTTTTGTGTGGGATGGCAAAGGAAAAACTGTTGCATCGGTAGTCCAACAAAAGCAATTATATAGATCAAATATGAGTGCAATCTCTAGAATGCTTAATGAGGTTGGATGCACCACGCATCCCTATTGGATTGGTCGGTGCCGAAAGAGAATACCTTTACAGATTCACCAATACCTTCACATGCATATTATGATCTAAAATATTAACTGTAATGTTGTTGAATACTTATTGCAAATGCTCGACTCTCTCCTTCGTCCCTTGTTGTGAGAAAAGAGTCGAAATGCGCAGCACCGTATTCCTTCATGTAATCTATGTCCCAGTCTATGTAAAGCCTTGCGAGAGCATTAACATGATCCACTATCAATTTTTTAAAAGCTCGTTTATATTACTTACTTTTTGTAGAACAGACTCGCTTAATTTTTCTTTATTAACAATCTTGATTGCAACTTTTCGTCCCGTAATGCAATGTGTTCCCGTCTTCACCAGACCTAAAATACAAAGAACTTAAAAAATGCTTATGAACTGATGAACTTGATACATAAACAGTCATATGTGTTCATACGAAAGTTATTCTTAATAGTTAAAGCAGGTAGTGTTAAATCCGTGCCAGTTAAAACTGGTGATGGATCATGCAAAAATGAATGATCAAGGTCTGAAGATCGTTTGTGAGGGTAACGCGCGCAAACAAAACAGATCCAATTACTCAATTCGGGTGGTCCTAGGAGAGCGATCGAGTTCACGAAAGTAGTGGTGAGAATGATGATTGATGTGTTCTAGAGGACCTATGGTTGGTAATCTGCCGAATTCGATTTCTGCTGGTGTGTCCAGAGCGAATAGCTGGCCCGCCCACCCGTCGGCCCAGTCTCGGATTCGGGTGGGTTGGCGATGTGCTGCACGGCGCCAGTGGCGCAGGTGTCCTACGTTCTGGCAAACAATGAGAAACGTCTTCTCATCTGCTATTGTGTCCATTATTCTGAATTTCACCAAAACATGCCGCCATTTAAATTATTTGGCCTAGACAACCAAACATATAGCATGTTTGAAAATTTGAAAAAAAAACAGGAATTCAAATCGCAGAGATAATAGAATATCAGATGCTGGAAAGGTTTCATGTGATTGCAAAAATCAAATGGATAACTCGATGTTTTTCTTCAATGGGCAGATACGAGGTTGTTGTTATAGAATTTATTAGGATACAATAGCTGACGTTTCGGTGGTTTCGTCTTCTTCAGAGCCAAATGGATAACATTTTATAGCGCCAAGCACTCGAATGTAGTCGAATCGCAGTAGTCAAAATTCTTCTAATCACACTAAAATTTGCTATGAAGCAAATAATGCAGTTCTAGATCAAGGAACTTTTATCAGATTCAAAATTTCTGGATATGCCTGTCTCGCAGTCGACCTCGCTTAGAGCCAATGTTTCCACTTTTTGTCCACAGTGTATAGCTTATCAAATTGTAAATGATTAAGTAAGCGATGCTAAGAGAAACAGAATGTGAAAACGATTACCGGTCTGCCCTTTGCCAAGGGTCTTTTCCAGCTTGTAGGGGCCGCAGTACTGCGCTTGCTGAACTGGTCGTGAATTACTCACAGTTTCCGCCATTTTTGCGCTCAGCTCATCATTCACTGCCGTCAGTTTTGTGTTGATCTCTCCTAGCACTTCCTATGGGAAATAGTGTAACACATTCAAGGTTCACTGACGTTTTGTACAAGCAAGAGATCGGAATGTGGTAGTATGCAGAATTTTCAACACGCATCACCATTTCAGTGTAGTTTCACTGATGGCACCCTCTCTGTTTATTTATGAGGAAATACTTTTCTTGTGTGAGGTGCCCGTCCAAGGAAATGCGTAATACCAGCGTTAGAAATAAATAATCTATAGACTTTCACGGATAGACGTCTGGAAGAAAACTTACCTTCAGAGCGTTGATCATAGAAGATTACGCCCGGACGAAGACGGACGCAATCATGAAAAACAAACCTGCAAGAACAAATGTGATAGTCATCTATTAAAGTCGATCAGAGTGACCAAAGGGAATCGGAGTGGAAATATTTATGAAATGTCAAATTGAGACAAATTATGATGTGATTGGAAATTGTCTGAGAAGCAAATTTCTACTCGCACCACAAGTGCTCCAGACGTCAACTTAGAGACCAAAACCATGATTTTATCCGTCAGATATGACAAAAATAATGGCAGAAATAATAAAAACAGTAATAGTAATAACACTAGAAACCATTGCAATAACAGACGCAATAAACAATGTATAGGAAAACCATATGATTACTATTGCTAGCTGCTACTATTAATCCAGTTATGGTGGTTCTTATCATTAATATTACTGCGCTATTACTATTATTGGATCAATTTTCCACAAATGAGGAAATGCTCCTGATGAATCGTCAGGATTACGTATCAATATAACGGAAGGGAGATAAAACGTCGTTAAAAACCGGGCATTAACGTGTTCTGAGTGCTCTGAGATGCAAGTGGATTCATAGGACGAGGAGGGCAATGGTCCATGCTGAGACGGATTCATACATACCTTCTGCATACAGGTAGACAAGCAGATGCTCACGTCCAATAGTTGATTGAATGTGTTTGTACGTAATTTAAGTGTCAAGTCAGGTAAAAGCTTGTAATCAAGAGACGTGGAATTATGTAACGATCGATTTGGAGTCGCTTTCAACAGTGATGTTGGACGTCTGATCCAAGAAAATACGCCGCTCAATGGTGCAACGAGCTCCATTTGTTGGTATTCGCTCAAGTCACATGAAACTACTAAAGGAATTTCGGAAAATAAAAACGACTTTTATAATTGTACTCATTGTTGTCAACAAAACTATACTGCTTCTACATTGTTATTAATACTTTTATCATTATTATTACTATTATTAGAGGACAGGGAGCCAATAGAGCAGTGGTAGTGATGACGACTATCACGAGCAAGGTGCTGATTCGACCCTCCAGCAGGTTCACCAAGGTTGTCATTACTTCAGGTCGTGAATTTGCTACGAGAATTGTCTGGGTAAGTTCACTCTCTTCAATACAACTAGGAAAGCTCTAACCCGGCTTTCTCAGGGCTTTAGGGAGAATCGACTTGACTAGCATTCAACGACAATCGTGACGAAAGGAAAATCCTCAAGCAGCGGCCGTACCCACACGCAAAGGCCGAAGGAAGTGGTTGGTGGATAGGCGGAAACGAATTGAATGGAGAAAATGCTGCGATCCGCACAGTAGGCGTAAATGGAAGGTCGTGTAAAATAAAAAAAAAACTTATTATAGGGCGCATGTAGCGCAGTGGTCAGAGGTGGATTGTTTTACCCTCTTCGCCACTGGTTCTTGCCACCCCTCATGTCAGTGCCATCATCTTTCTGGGATTCGAAAATTCTTACTAGACCTGGCTGGGTAGAAAAAGGACAGGCTTAATAGACCTCGAGGCTCTTGCAAGTCATTATATACGTCAAACATGCATTAAATGTTCTTCACGATACTTGATATAGTCGAACGGACGGCCCATTCATGAGGGATTGATCAACGACGACGCTTTACCACTTTATCGTTATTGTTAAAGTAATGACAATAAACTATTACTGCTATTATTACCATTATTATTTTCAGCGCTGCTGGTTTTACTTTAGTGAATGCTATTCTTATTCAACACCACGTTCCAGGGGATCACCAAGTACCACATGCACGTTGCAGTACTAGAATTTGCGACGCACTGTTGACAAAGAAGACAGAAAAACATATAGAAATAAGATTTGAATAAGCACGAAAAATCCATGGCCTTCTGGAACACACCAGAAAGGTTTCCATGAGTCAGCATATAGAAGAATTTGAGAGATGATTGCACGAAACCTTACGGAAACAAAACTAGGTGATGAGATACAAAATAAAACTAGGAATCCGAAACGGATGAAATGGCACAACTTTATAATTCAGTTTCTTCAAATACTAGAGCAGAAGTTATTCGAGGAATTAAATTCTTGTTGGGACCTAAAGTTATACCACACGCTCCTTCTACAGTGGCAAAATGACACTTGAACTAGAATACACTTTTCAAAAGTGACTTGCCGAGTAAACAAGTGAATTGCAGCCGAAAGTCGAAGAAAGAAATAAAGGGAGTAAAGTGAGCAAATATGAAGTGAAAGAAACGAATCTATCCAGTGGTATAGGCAGAGTCGACAGTTTTATATGCTGCACATCTGGAGAGAAACGGTTCAGCAGATATGCGAATGTGGAAGCTTACCGCGTTGTTCGTTCCAGATTTGGCTAAGACTGCCAGGACAGGCAGCCCAGCCCAGCCCAGTTGAGTCCTCCCTCTCCTCCCTAGGCGCGTTCGATAGCCGACCCTCAGGCTTCATCCAATAAGCCTCTAGCCGTCCGCACCCTCCGCCACGACCACGCTTCTTCTCAATGTCTTTTCTCCATTCCACTTCCTTTCCCTCTAATTTAATAGATTTCTGATAGCGCTGACCAACGGTTTTTCATTGTTCTTTCATATTGTTAGCTGTGAAGAAGAAACCCGTGAGAATAAATAGCTCAATTCATCTGTCTTAGCTTGTAACTCTATGACAGCTACATTTACCATCTGGAAACATGATTACAATACCAAAGATCACCTCAGGAAGAAAAACACAGCAAGAGAATGAACTAATAGATGGATTAACAACAGTTAAATCTGTAGACCAGAGTCAGATGACCGCGAATTTTGACTAGGACGCCGTACGACAAATCCAGAAATTTTATAACAAATATTGCAGTAGCGCTCGTTGCAAACTACGGTGTAAATCACATAAATTGAATGGCAATTTACTCTTACGTCATGCCAGCAGACAAAAAGTGAAGACCACCAACAATGACTCAGAGGTTTTTCGGAAGAAATTTGCTTTTTCATGAAACTTGTGTGTGTGTGCACATGTGTATGTGAATGTGTGTGTGTATGTGCGTGTGGGTGTTTGTGTATGTGTTGTGTGTGTGAATGTCTGTCTGCGTGGGCATATGTGTGCGATAATGAATAGTAAACGATATGATATAGTCTTGTATAATTGTGATCAGTTTAAAGGCCATTCATACGATATCGCCCGCCAAAAGAAGACAGAGACCCTTTTTTCGTTTGATTCAATTGTTTAACAAACGATGCAGCTATCTCACGTTTGGTATCCTTCTTTTGTACTTACCAACTGAATCAACTTCACATCAGAACAAGGACGGGTTCAATAATTTTAAGGAACCCTCAATCAAGAAGAAAAGTAGGACAAATATCTCCCCGTCTCACTGTATCGTGAGAACGAGCGATGATAAATGAGAAAAACGCGACAATACAACATCAAACTTTCTGGTATCACGGTCTTTACCGAGTGTCATCAAGACTATTCTTCTTGGTTCTAAATCACCTACTTACTTTAGCACTACTCGGCAACTGGGACGAAATTAAAGCGGAAAGTCCAGAAAAGCTATCACGAGCAGAAAAACGCCGATCATCTTCTACATGCTTATTTATATGTTCTCATGAACCAATCGTGTTGAGCTGTTGAGAGATGCTTGTGTTTTATCTTCCTTATGATCCATCATGGTCACAGTACACCTTTAACGCAGTTCGTTGTCTAATATCTGCTATCAACGAAGGCCTTCGAACTTAAGTGTGGATTCTGCTACTTCTCGAGGATTTTCGATCTTCATCATGGAATAACGTTGAATATTGACAGAGTTGAATCTCCCTGAAATAGTGGCATAGCCGTGTTAGAACTTTCACAGGTCTTTGTCAGAGCCATGATCCATCTTTTGTGGATGGAACAAAGGTCATTATTATTATTATTAATACTATTGAACTTGTTACTGTTAAAGAATCCGAATCGAACAAGATTGGTGGTACACCTTCTCTTATCGTCACAGGTCCAAGAATCAAGGTTTATCCTTTAACGATAATGAAGAATATGCCCTAGGGCTCAAAAGAAACGATTAGGTGAATGCTGCTGGCTTTGCATCAATAGAAAAACAGAATATCAGATTAGAAATAACGAGCACAATTCCGTGTCCAATGAATAGATGAGACCACTGGTCCCAAGTCGAATCCGGCGCTACGATGTGAACTGAAATGTGAGTTATAATTTTGTCAAAGCATGAAAAAAATGGAAGCGTGGAAATCTAGCTGACAGAAGTTGACGGATAAAAAATGCACTACTTACCAATAAACGGCTGAAGCAAAGTGACAAACGTGAGAATCAGACCGAAACAAGTGAAAAGAAGATGTGCATGCTGTCTAGAATCGTAATATATTCGATCATAACAGAGAGACTGGAAGCACCATTATAATAAAGTGGAATTACATGATCTTATTACAAAGGTCTCAACAAGCACTATCGTTCTAACAAATTGGAAAGATGAAATCCGCGACAGCCCACACTTAGACACTTAGATGACCGGCCTTCATGTGTCGTGATAGGTCTAGGGCAACAGTGCGGTTTTGATTTTGGGCTGCCTTTCTAAACTTCGAGGCAGGTTGTAGCGCTCTTAATCACTTTTGTGACTCAACGATAGTTATTCCATCTATTCAGATAAAGCAAGTCCGATCTAGTACTCTGGAAATACAGCTAAGATTAAGTGCATTTGATGTGAAACCTCCACTAATTTTTGCAATAGAGATTTGGAAGGACATAAGACACCAATCGGAATGAAGAAGCTTGTCCGACCAGCAAAAACCAATCCCTTAAACCCACATTCTAGGCGTTAGCTACTATAGGTGGGGTAGAAACTAGTTAAAAGACATCAAACTTCATGTTGCGCATAACGTAATCGATTCAGGACTACGAAAACATATTAAGTATGGTGACTGGTTCAAACAGTACATTGGTAAGGTTCGAGTGGCAAAATAGTCTCTTCGTAAATCATGCTTCGCCAAATTCCGCAAGGCGGTTCAAATCCACTTCTTAGTGAATGCCTGCAAAAAGTAACGAGCCGGAAAAGACAAAAGTTACAGTCGAACGACGCAATACTCATCACACTTAGAAGGAAATGTCCTCATTGAGGTGAAAATGTACTTGTTTTCATACGCGGTTGATTTCTACGAGGTCCCACTTTTCGCTCAGCCATAGTGCTCGCTCGCCATAGCGAATTGGTTCTACCATTTTCATCTAATACGCTTTACATTTGCATGTGGTGAATTCGAGCACCTACATTCAATTGCACAGCGTCGTCCAGATTGAAATCTCCTACAGTTCCCCCTATGCTAGCAGGCTATCGATGTAATCGAAGATTTCAGCAAAAAAAAATGTGAAACTACACTGAGCAAACTACATCAAAATGAAGAAGGCGAAATCCGCCGAAACGTCAGATGTTGCAAAACGTCAACGCAACAGAACTATCAATGGAGCTACCAATCAAATTACAGGTACAGACCACCACCGTTACCTATCAGATCCAATAATCCACTACTCTACTTTTAAGGTGACGAGTGGTACCTCAAATACATGACATGACATGCACTCAGTGCTGAAGTGCGTTGATGAACAATTTCGCCACTACACCAGACGCTGCAAACCAAACCAAGAAACAACCTTCTATTCATAATCCTATTTCTTGTTAACGAGCGGTTCATTGATGTAAAATGAAAAATGTATGGGTTTCAGTAACTCTTTTAATGGTGAAAAGTGCCATTTACGCATGCTACGATGGACAAATGAGTTGAACTGGGCCAGAAAACCGTACAAGTGTTCTTATGAGCGACTACGCAAAAAAAATAGGCAGGTGCATTCTGGCCAAACTCACTGATTAATTTTGTAGATAAATCTTCTAGATATTACGGTTCAAAAAGCAGATAATTCAAATGAATAACGAACATGTGAAACGACACAAATGAATACCACGCGACTCGACATTGCTAGTACAAGAGCGCTTCAAAGCTACTGCACATTAATCAGCAATCACCCTAGATATTTATTTTGTTTTTGGAATAACTACGAATCTAGAAAAGATACGAAGAGCTCACCTAGCGACAATTATTGCAGCTTTATTGTAGCCAGCAGCATTAAATCCAATAACACCTTGAAGTAGTGTTATGAGTGAGGCACAGACGACCTTAACAGTGGATAAGAAGAATATGGTATAAGTGTTGAAAAACATGTTCTATAAAAGAAAGTAAAAAAAAACCTGTTGTTGGGCAGGAACGAATGAAGTACAAATTGCCAATAGACCTGCTAAACCAATAGAAAGCGAGTTGAAAATGCGAGCTTTGTTGGATTCAGATAACCATATCCAAAGGTCCGACAATTTCCCTGAATAAAACGTATCACCAGTACTTTATTAAACTGCTAAATACTCCATTATGCAGGTAAAAAATATGGTGAAATACGCTGAAGTCTAAAGTACTCGTTTACATATTAGTCCTAACCTTCACGATTAAAACCTAGATAGATTCCATGTAACGGATCACCTGCATCACCTGTAGTTCCGTTAATCGCCGAGTGACTGCAGTGGAAGCCAGTAAATCTTTCAATTTGCCCTGTCGCGTGCAAGAGTAGCTCAGTGGGTTCTGCTCCCTCTAGAGACTCGTCGAGCAACATACCTTTCTTCAAGGTTCCTTGTAAAGAACTCTGACCATCGGGTCGGTGGTCTTCCTGCACTACGTTTGACGTCAAGAGGGATCCAGTCAATAACGGCTCTTGTCCGTCGGTTGTCATTCATACGCATTACGTGTCCGGCCCACCTTATCTTCGACTGTTTGGCGTACAGAACTGCGCGTTCAATAACGCTGAGTGACCTTTCATCCTGCTTAGGCAGCGACCAGTTTCCTGATGCATACGTAAGGGCAGGAAGTACCGTTGAGTCGAAGGGGTGGGCACGGAGTCGGGTGTTTTTTGCTCCCTTCACTGCACCCTCGATGGTCTTGAAAGCTTCCCAAGTCGCTCGTTTCCTTCTGCTCAACTCTGGAGCTAAGCCGTTCATCATATTGATTTCCCAACCTCGATAGACATAACTGGAGCATCCTCATGAACATCGTTTTTGTGGGATTTAGTCGAAGTCCAATCTTTCCACAGGCTCTATCAAAGTTGGCAAGCAGACGTTCCGCTTGGCTAATGTTTGGTGTTATAAGGACGCTGTCATCAGCAAAGCGAAGATGGTGTAACTGCCGACCGTCGATTTTCACTCCCATATTAACCCATTCCAGTGTTCGCATGACGTTCTCGAGGGTGGAGGCGAATAATTTTGGCGAGGTAGTGCCGCCTTTCCTAACCCCTCTTTTGACGTTGATGTTAACATCGTTGTAGAATGGTGATATCTTGGTTGTGAAATTTTTGTAAAGCTCACAAAGAATCTTTATATACTGACTAGGCACTCCTTGACAATCGACGGCTTCCATGACTACTTCTATCTTATTCTAACTGAGAAGAAATGAAGTCCACTGTATGATCAGTACAACGAAAACACGTTGCAACGTTCCTTTCACTGTATAAATCTGGAAGCAATAGATGTGGATCTAATCTAAACTACCGCAGAGGTTTACCAAATGACAAAAGGAAGTTCCATCATCCACAGATTGCATGCTTCCAGTCTACCGACATCGAGAGAGGAAGCCAATTTTGCGGACAGACAAAGAGGTCGAATGAGCAGGTGCTAGTGGTAATTGGCACCCCACCGAAGCAAATATACCGTTGAGCCAACACTTGTTCTCTTGATGCTCTAATAACCAAGGTTGTACATCTCTGAATGAGAAGGGAATGGAGCAACTTTCATTTCAGCTGGTTCCTTCGCTTATAGCTCAACTAATCATAACAATGGCAAAATCTAAGCATGTGATGGGCATCTGAATTTTTTAAGCGAAGACAAACTTCCTATAACACCTCTAATTCTTTACCACCTCTTGGTGGTTAGGAGCTTTAATGGATGCGAAGCGGTAGTTTGATATTTCCTTTCAAAAGACCAACTAAGAGTAAACTAGTACCAAGAATAACTGCGATTCAAGCAACAACACATTTACTAATTAACCAACCGTTACGTTATCGGAAAACCCTAGGGCATCCTTTGAGAATACAGAGAAATAAAATTTTGTCAGATCTGAGAATTATCATTTAAATGGAAACTGTGTAAGACTCTTCGTCATTCTTGTCATTTATGAAGACGGTCCATTCAGCCACTCAAACAATTTTGGTCAGCCACTGATGACTTCAATACCAGAACTGTATCCAAGACGTGTAAAAGCTGTATATAACTGGACTCACAGACTAAACTGGGTCAATCAGCAGGACCCTAAATATATTATACCGATCAGCGTCTTTTGATTGAGGTAATACTGTGCCGTTTAACAATAAATTCTGTGAAAAAACGGTTTGTCACTTCCTTCAACTTTTTTTAATACAAGACAGATAAAAAATAAAGAAAGATAAATAAGCGAAGTATAAAGAGTGGATTGTCAAAGCCTTGCCAATAAATTGAGATCAGAGAGATTCGCACTGAAAACCTCACCAGATGTTATTATCCTTCCGCCTTGCCGGAAATAACAAATATACCGGAAAATCCGAAGTCTGAGGTAATAACCAAAAAACATTCTGGAACGTAAAGGAAAAAGCAAGAAAAAAACATCTCAAAGAGACATTTCTAGGAGATGCTACAGATATCGAAAAGTGTATTTGCAAGGCCTGACACCAAAATAACTATCGGAAGGCATCGCATTATTCTGAAGTGGTTTGATGATCTCCAAAAGGTGATTGATATGGTCACTTACTGCAAAATTGCTGCAAGGTCTGAGAGAATTTCGTCCAGCGATAAGCAGGAAGGATGTGCAATACCTCTAGCTAGCATTTTAAGCACTGATCTACTACTTTTGCAACAGCAAGCACAGAGCATTCATACATGCACTCTATCATTTCATAGAATATCCATATGTGTCAAACTCAGGAAAACATGATAGCATCTTCTGTAAAGCATGGCCGTTAAAAAAATATTCGTCCGTTTTAGTTCCGTGACGAGAAATATTTTGGTGGTCATGAAGATGCAGAGAATTCTCCGTTGGAGAGAGCACCCCAGATGGTAGCGAACTGCTTCTGCTGCTTGAAGTGAAGTATAATACATGACCTCACCGGCAGTTAATTGAATTGCTTTTCACACCGACATAGCAGGATAGATATTGTTACCATTGAAAAGCGCACATGACGACCTTTTCGTGAAGCCTGAATGGCTGGTATGATTAACATATGCCTCGTTCACTACGCGAGGTGAAAAATTGTGGGTGGTCCTACATAGGTAGCAGAACACAGTGGGTGCTGGCTGTTATGTGTTCGTTTATTAAAACATGCACCACATTTTTCATCGAAGACGGTGCATAACTGGGGCAGAGTTGAAAGGACTGTATTTAGTTCAATCAAACCAAATACGTTTGAATCATGAATCTACTTTATCGAACTCCTCAGCACATTGCTTTTGTAGACTGGCGGAGGGTGTTACAACGTGCGCCATTATGGATATGATGGTGGTCCCTTTGTCGTTCCACATGTGCGCCATTGGTTTGCTCTTATTATGTTTAGTCTTCAGTTGCCCTCTCTCCGTCGAAAACCGATATAGGAGCTCCTTTTCCCAGGATCGACTTTCTATTAACCTCGGCATAGGAATATGAATGCGTCGTTTTCTTGTTCAGCAATCGCGGGCTTGTTATACAGCATACATTTACTTCCATAGAAAAACACACAATACAATGCAACATCAGAGCCTGGAAGTGTATACTGATATACAATTTATTAGGCCAAACGCTTTAATAACTTACAAAAAACCAAAAAACTCTACGGCAATGTCATGATCAGCAGCTTCTCGAAACACTCACCACTTTTTTCGTGACTTCCAATGAGGAAGGTTATAACAGCCGATTATAGATGCATATGGTTAATGAGTGCACCATCCCACATCGGAGATTGATGCAAAGATACCGGACCAGGTCGCGTGTGACCTCTGGGCATTCATTCATGCTACTCATTGTAAGGCTTTTGGAATTTATCTAAAAAGCCTCAAATAGTTTGCGCGCTGCTGTTTTAGTCCCCTCTGCAAGGATATTGACTTTAACTTCAAAATTGTCTCCGCTATGCTTTTGTATCCTATGCGTGTTTAGTGGAGTGCTTTGTCCTGCTTTTCATTTGCCATCTAGGTGTTTTTTTTATACGGATATACAAGGGTCTGCCCGTTTCGCCAATATATTCATTTCCGCATTCATTACAAGAGTTCAGGTATAACGTACCTGAACTCATGCGGTCACTGTCCCTGCCGTAAGGGCAAATTACGCAATTTGTTGTTTCACACAGACGGTCATACAGGCAGTTGCGAACTAATTGGCGACGTAGAGTAGTCGGTAGTGTTTCAACCATCGCTACCGTTTCCTCTAGACCTGCCCTTCTTAAGAATCGTTTTATAGCTATGCTTACTTAATCACTAATAAAAGGCAATAAAAACGAGACTTCCTTCTGCCAAATGTTTCGTTTTGGCCCGTCGCTCTCCTTCTAAACTTATCTCGTGCGGTAACTATTTCGTAGCCATTGGAGATGGCTATTTCTCGAACCAAGTTGCCCTATTCTTCCTTTAGTTCCCTGGTTGTGAACACAGAGATGGCTGTTCGAAACATGTTTCTCACAAGCACCCTCTTTGTGTGTGAAGGGTGGGAAGAGTGGGAATGAACCAGGATGTTTTTGTTACCTGGTTTTCGGTACCACTTTGTCATGTAACCGCAACTTGATAAGTTGATTTGAACGTTAAGAGATGGAAGCCAGGCTTCTTTCGGTTTCTCTCGGGTGAATTTAATATACTCAGAATGCTCATTCATTAATTTAAAGCATTTGACCATCTTCTCCTGGGTAGAGAAAACGACAAAACAGTCATCTATATATCTGCAGTAGAGTAGCGGCCGGAGATCGATAACCGGGGCTTCTATTTTAGACATGAACGCAATGGCGAAAGTTTCCTTTTACTTTCTTTCCGAATGGTGTAACCAGAGGGTTTAACTCTTGCTCAGTTTGACGACCGATGAATAAATGACATACCAATTATCGATCAGCAGGTGCATTCCTCGATAGAATAAATCGTTTATGAGCTTGATCATCACTGACCCAACCGCCTTTTCTAATTTTTATTTCGAGTCACCTTTGTTTGCATACAATGAGATGTTATATGTGCAACCATTTATTGCGGAGGTAGTGTGAGTGGAATGGGACTTTCCTTCTCAATAGCACGAGAGAGTCGTCAATGCACAGCCTGCCTGTGTACTTTCTTATAATTGATGACATGTTTACGGCACATACAATTCATTTTTTGACTATAACTAACTTAGTTCCTACTTCGAATCCATACGATAGATCACAGCTATTGCATTAATTCAGCGGAATTGAAATAAAAAACCTCCAAAAAACACCGAATTATAACTCATTTAGTTTAAATAACCTGCAAAAGTATGACGGAAATGTGACTGAGTAGAGTATGAGATTTTCCTTCCTTCATTAAACAGAAAAGTTGGATAAAGTTCGAAAAGAGCTCTCGGCATTGATCAATCCCTGAGGGATACGCCATGCATTCGACTTCACTGAGCATCGCTGGAGGTGACTGAATGCACATCTGGCCTTTACAATGGCTCGCGGTGGCCTACTGACGTATCGAGTCAGTGCTGGCATCCTTCCAGGCAAGTCAAGCACCAATGTGCCTACTGTGGAGTGATGGAAAGCTTGGTAAGCCTTAGGCGCGCGATCGATCCCATGCGTATTGCAGGGCGCCTCCGAACATCACGCTACACGCGCAGTAGAGCTGGATGTATTCCGAAAACATGGAAAGATATAGGGAAAATATACATAAGATGTAAGACGCAAAACGCCACAGAAATGGTGCGAAAAATTATGTGGAAAGCCATACTATAAGCAGAAAACAACCAAGAAAAGTTACGGCAACTTTCGAGAGCAAAGTTTACTGCACGCATCGAGTTCAGACCGTAATAATACACGAAAGGATAACCGAAAAAGATAAAAGATATAAAGCAAAAAATATGCAACATGTAATTATAATACCTACCACTAACAAGTTTGAAGATGAGCTGCAAAATGAACGAAATCGTGTTGTACTGAGAAGCAGCAAAATCTGTCGTATGGAGAGTTTTCTTAAGGATTAATGGCCCAAACGTCATAAAAACCGAAATGCCACCAAAGTTTCCAAACGCAGCAATGAGACACGACCACACCGATAACGAAGTGAAGAAAGCTCTAAAAATTTCATTTATGTCACAAGATTTTATTTAAATACATAGCAAGTGGATGTGGGTGGACGTTCTTGACGTCCAATGTTTTTTCTTCAATAAGCAGACACGAGGTTGTTAATATAGAATTTATTAGAACACAATTGCTGACGTTTCGGCGGTTTCGCCTTCTTCAGAGCCGTTTATTTGTTGTAAGTATTTAAGTTAGTTGGTGGATAGCCGCCGCACAGAGTAATACATGGTCGACCATTGTGTTCTAATAAATTCTATATTAACAACCTCGTGTCTGCTTATTGGAGAAAAACATTGAATCATCAATTAATGCCGAGGTTAACAGAAAGTCGGTCTTGGGAGTTCTTGACATCATTTCTAATTTTTTTTTCTGCCGATTATAATGATGATATCATTCCTGCTGACTAGATGTTGCGTAATAGGTAATATGGATCACTGAAGCATCATTTTGCTAAGATTCAATGCGTTTTAAAAGCGGCTGAACCGTTAAAACCAAAGTTTAATAGAGTAGTATTGCTTACCTGTAGGGAACTGCTTCGTGCTGCACACGGGTGATTGGCTTACGACACTTCTGAAATACATGGAATTACACTCTTTTTCAAACAAAGAAACCAAACTATTTTGTCAACTCTAGGACACAATTTGCAGATATTGAAGGTGTGGATATGGAACAGAGCTATGTTGCAAATTTGATCCTTTAACAGTAATCGTCATTCCGCACTTTCCGTATTTATTCGGCAGCTTTTGAACAAGATACTTTCGAACGAATGCACTGCACATCCAAGCTAATAAGATGGTAGCGCATTGTAGAACGAATGCTATGCACTGCACATCCAAATCCTTTTCTTCGGACGAGTTAGTTGATCAGATCGCGTACATTGTGGCTGATCAAGAGACAACAAGTGTGTTTCCGTGGCAGAATTACAAATAGATAAGTATCGTAGTGATTAATCGAACTTCGTGTTGACATAGCGGCATAAAGGCCGTCGTTGATGTAGATTGTACTGGATGCCTTTTTTGGCGCACTTTTGCCCACATGCTATGAGTTCAATACATGTCGCGCGCGAAGAAAAATTATGCCTTTCGTCGGTTGCCGCATAAAATTAGCTTTGCCGCGATTTAATTAATAATACATTGCTAGTAAAATCCTCAGTAATCCAACTAAAGGACGGAAATATGACTCAGAAGTACATAAAAGTAACAATGAGAGTTTTTCGGTCTACTTCTGCTCGAAATTTTGACGTTAGAACTCGTCGTAAACTTTAAAATCGTATTCTTGCTCAAAACCACTCAGTTTTACGATTTGCATGGTCTCAAAAAATACGTAAAAAAAAACTGAGAGCACCTACATGATTACTTAACCGAGATAGTTGAAAAGGATAGTCCCTGAAGAGTGTAACCCACAAGACAGACATGAAGAGCGAAACCAGACCATTGAAATAAAAGATTCCACGCCACGAGAGCCAGTCGCAGATCACGCCTGACGTGGACATCAGAAAAAACAGTCCTACCTATAATAAAACATACATTCAAATCTATCAGTTTACACAACCTTTGTTTCACAGTTATCAGTGATTAATATAGAGATGTGCGAAGGAAATGGCACATAACGGTTCGAATTGGTGAATGATGAGGATCATAAACATGGTGATAAGTGTGCATGATAGCCAGAACCTTCGCCTTCATCTACTCTTGATGATAAATTTCCAGTGTATCTGTGTCTCGAAAAAACTACTTCTACATTGCAAGGTAGTCAAAGGGAACTTCGCTATCGTTTCAGAACACTTGAAGATGATTTCGAAAACCTCTTGCCGCAACTACCTCTCTTCGATCTAGCTTTCTCAATGATTTTCGAAACTTGTTACTATTTCTCGAAGCAGTTTGTTTCTTCTTTCACCACACCCAAAGAAACCAGAAATCAATATGTCAAAAGTGAGTTCCTTTTATCAACACTAGGACAGGTTCGTGGTTTATAAGCAGCTTTATTTTAGTGCCAAATTTAAATCCATTTCGCATCTACGTCATTGTTGGCAAAGAAAGACATTCTCATTACTGTAAGCTATGTCCTCAACTTTCACGGCTTATTGTCCTCATTTGTCATCGTTAGTTGTTTTAGTAACTTCCAATAAAACGATTATGAAATGCTTCCCTTTCCTATCGACGCTAAACACGTTACTGCTGAGTGTGAAAGAAAATTTTCGTTCTATTTTTTCATTTTCCAGCACGGCATCTATTGATTTCCATCTATAGACTTCCTTAGCAGTATGCTCGCATATGCCCAGATGATTTACAATGAACTTCTCTTATAAACCTTAACCGTTTTTGCCAAACTGAAACAAAATCTTTAGTCAGAATTTCTCCCAAGCCGGATAAAACTAGAGGCAAACATCTAGACAGAATTAAGCGCAGCCACAGCTTATTTCACTACAAACACACTTCCGAACCTGGACAACAAAGGATTCGACTTTTTCGCCACCTATTGTGAATTCAACGCAAAAGAGTAAAGAGAGTCATGCCTACAACAACAGGAAATGGTCTTCACTTCCATCAAAAAACGTAATGGAGGGACTTTGTTTACCATGAAAAAGTTGCTAAATATTGAAGTCGAAAACGTTAACTTTATCCCTAGTTCTAAACAAGACAAGCTCTAATGATTCAGGAAACGAATATTGTCCGTATTTACTCGATGAAGACTAAGCATAAAGCGTGAGTATAAGCTAAGAGTTTGCATTACAAGATATATAATACCCTTCTGCCACTACTTGGATCTTGTACACGTTACGACCGCTGATGCGCATTGTTTTCTACTGGTGTTCGTGTGGAATTAAACTTCCATTTGATCGCACAGAATTTCAATATTGGTGCCAGCATGAGTCGCACATAAGTCACGTATGCCACGAGAATCAATGCATTCTCCAATATTGAATAATCTCTTTCAAAATCTAAGGAGAATCAATATAACAAAAAAAAACTTTTCCTATTCTATAGAAGTAAAATTCTGATTTCTTCGAATCAACAAAGTGCACTTTTCCTCTTCTTTTGTTGAAGCTCCTATCCCAAACAGCAAAGCAAATGAAGAGATGTAAATTCGTACACAATGGCACAGTGATATTCCCAATGTCTGGTAGGGTCTTCATCTGCCACCGTATCGTTAAGAAATTTAGGAATTCACTTTTATCCACTTTTTATGGAAATTCTGACCTTTGAAAAATCCAAAAATAAAAAAGGACTTCATAAAAACTGTTAATCTATCGTTAGCTATAAATGCGACAGACCAGAACATTCTAACGATATATCGATAAGCACACTTTTTGCACGACCAGAAACCACATGTTGTGCGGACTCCAGTACTTCTTTCAACCGATTCGTTTCCTCGCATTCGTCGTCCAGAAAGATCCTTGGATTTCTATTGAGTTAGAATGCGGTTAGAAAATTTATGGTTTAATTTATGAATGCTTTTGAATGCCGGTTAGATTGATTGTTCTTGAAATCCAGGAATAGCAGTAGATCCGCGATCTCGGGTCTTCACAACAAGTAGTCTCATCCATCGTTTTTGATTGGAAAGAGTTTCGCAAATGATCATAAGAGCAGTCCACCGATCCTGAAGGAATTGAAGCCTTGATTGGCTCGGTGCGGCTTCGTATTCAAGTAGAGTTCGTAAACAACCATACTTCCTACAATATCGTAGTAGTAGGAAGATGAAACGTTGTTAAACTATCAAAGTGTGCACCTGTCTCAATAACCTCTACGCAAGGAACACCCGTAACAACCGTCGCCCCGCTGGTCGTCAAGTGACTCGGGTGGGTGCCAGTAAACCTTCCACTTCTTCATGACTCGTGCAAGTACATACGTTCCTCCTAGACTCCTCGTGAAATGCTCTGACCATGGGGTCGGTAGTTTTCACGTTGTACGTTTGACATACCGAGGAATCCAGTTGCTAACGACTCTTCCCTTCGGTTGTTGTTCACACGCACCACATGGCTAGCCAATCTTTTCTTCGACAATTTGGCGTGTAGCGTGACATCCTTGATTTTTAACCAATGACGTAAGTCGGGACTTCGATCCCTCACTTGTGTGATACGAGATACTCTCACCGTCCTCCTTCCGACTGTGCCTTCCATAGCGCGGAGTGACCATTCGTCCTGATTTCACTACGACCATGTTATTAACACAAACTTTAAGGCAAGGAGAATCTTGGAGGCGCAAGAATATCATTGAAGAAAACCTTCCGCAACTGATATTGGAGGTTCATATTCGGAATGAAAACACTAAGTAAAGCGCTGATAGAAGAATGCATTCCACGTTTTGATCACAAACCGTCGTAAACTCCATGAAATACCATTTCCTGGTTTGCTCATATGGAGAGCAAACTGTTCTCACGAGGTAGCTGGTCACACATTATCACTCAAGCAGCAGAGCAACATTATCCATTTTCAATAGTTAACAACAAGTAAGCAAGAAAGCATCTCTACTTTCTAAACAAGTATTGTGAAGCCCAGTGACCACATCAATAAGATACAACTTATAAAAATATAGGATAGAAATGTACCTGCGAATAACTTGTTAGTAATGATATGAACATTCCTCTCTCTGATTTGGAAGTCCAGTAAGCAGTAACATGCCCAACAAGAGGAACGTTCGGAGCTACGGCCGCTCCTTGCAGGATTCTGAATCATGAAAACGATTACTGAAAAGGTAGTAGATTTTTTGCTGCTCCTCTTCGCTAATATGCACCACCTTTAAAAAGGCGAAATTCGATTTTAACTACTTCTACGTTCGTAATTAAAGAAAAAACAAAGTGTTTCACTTCAAGACGAGTGTGGTGTGTGGGTTCCAATCGTACAACGGAGGCACAAGAATAGTGGTAATCGAAGAGATCAAGCAGCTGATGAAAACCGACCATCTAACATAGGGCAGTCCACCAAATACCATCATAATAATGAGCATGCAAAAATGTCCTAATGGATAGGACGAATAGAGCATACTTGTCTCCGTAGCAGAGAAATGCATCACCGGAGATGACGATGGATCACTAGAAACAAAACACATCTTCAAACCCTCAACAGATTTCGCTTTTCATTCACACTCAACCTTTCATTGTCGAACGAAGATTGTTCAAAGCGAA
Source organism: Angiostrongylus costaricensis (assembly GCA_900624975.1). NCBI lineage: Eukaryota > Metazoa > Nematoda > Chromadorea > Rhabditida > Metastrongylidae > Angiostrongylus > Angiostrongylus costaricensis. The sequence continues at coordinate 91,876 of UYYA01000082.1, forward strand.
CCATCCTAGTAATTGTAACCTGCTTTATATGACTACTTCTATTTCAATTCCACGATATTGAAGTCATCCTCCACTTTATTTTCCAGTGACCAATACATCGTATCTAGGATGACCCCTTCTGTCAATCAACGTTAAAGACCCGACAACATTGTGCAGACATTCGCTGAATGTAAGTTGAGCAGCTTACAACTCACCGCTGATAAATCTCAAATGTGTCAACTGTGCTGTTCACCTTACAGACTACGGCGAAATTAAATGCGAAACTACACGAAAGCCCGATCGCTGACACACTGGTGGCTAAAACTATGATCACATATCGCCATGGTGGTATTTCAGACTCCTAAATTAGAAGCGTTTCTTCCACGAAATGATTTCAACTATGGGATACGTACCCGTTCCGTTTCTGTATCCTCTGAGAACGGTATGAGACAGTTATTCTTGTCCTCCTCAGAATTCATTACCCTGAAACTAGGGCACAGGATATATATGTATATATACATATATGTATATATATACATATTTATACTCGCAGCAAAGATAGTTTATCGAGAAAATCCAACCATTCTCCATTAATACAGTAGTGGAAGCGTTCGAAACTTCAAAGGCATATGGAAGAAACTTCGTTCATCGCTTTAAGGGGATAAACAAATGTAATAAGATATCTCCCCAATTTCAACCCTTTTATTTACTGCCTTTTTCTTTTTAATAGCAGGGTATGCTGCGAAATATAACTAGTATATAATGCTGAGATATTTGCAAAACTCCGGACCGCAGTTGTATGCGGTGGGGAACGAACGCGCGCTATTGTCCTTACCGGGGAGTAGCGCACTTCACCATCACACCAACCGAGTCCCTAGTTTTGCCTATCTCTCTTCTAGTTCTATCGATCTTTTTGCCATCAGCAATCACCCATCAACGGGATTGATCTGGTGAGCCCAAATCGGCATTGAACCCAGTTAAGCTGAGGCTTAGTTATAATCACAATCTCAACCCTTTTATCGCTACTCCCGGTAAGGACAATAGCGCGCGTTCGTTCCCCACCGCATACAACTGGGCTCCGGAGTTTTGCAAATATCTCAGCATTATATCTCCCCAATTGTTTTTTTTCCAACATTTCCCATACAAATAACTTGGCTGCAAGAACGAACAATATTTTGGAAAACATCACTGCATCACACAGGACAAAATCTCTATTGTTCAATTGCATTGTTCTTCGGAATATGAGCTTGCTGTAAAAAGTGAGAATAAATGACTCCGCGGGACTCACTAGGATATCGTCGTGGTAGAACAATATAATTTGTTCTTAATGCAAAAGATCTATAGATTCTAGCCATTTTCATTCCAGGTTCACAACGAATTGAAATACTCTGGCTAAAATCCAATTTAGCCATTACTTTCGCATCATGTGATTCGAGACGAGGCCAATTTGTTGCAAATATGTTAAGTAATAAAAGCAGGATTCGGAAACTATGCACTTGTTCATAACAGGGAAGGTCTTATTTTGCAGTTAAGATGGTAAAAATAAGAAGATGAAAATTTTAAAAAATGACATCAGAAGTAGTGATAAAAATGGTAGGTGTCCTGAACTGAGAAAGCACTCTTTGCTGCAAAAATAACTCTAACAGTCTCTAACTAAAGACTTGACCATGCAAGCCAAGCATAAGGTACGACGTCATCGGCCTGGCCGAGACGAGACGACCCATTCTACGCCGTCTATGACATCGGTGAAGGACATAAATATGATATGACACCATAAATAAAAGGATAAAGCTTTCGGCGCTGATCAATCCCTGAGGGATGCGCCATGCATTCGACCTCATTTAAGATTTAAGGATCGTCGGAGGTGATTGAATGTACATATGGCCTTTACAATGACGCACGGTGGCCTACCGATGTATCGAGCCAGTGCTGCTATCCTCCCAGACAAATCCGGTACCAATTTGTTGACGCCAGAGGGATGGAAGGCTTAGTGGGCCATGGGCGCTGGGATCAATCCCATGTGTGTGTTGCAAGGCCTCTCCGACCACTGCGCCACACGTGCTCTTTGCCACAGCTCTAGCCATAGGGTTTCCAACACAGCCAATGAATGAAAGAGCAACTGTACCAGTCCTCAATTGAAACATTCAGAGGTAGTTTTACCTTTTTTACCTAATTAGGAATATATTCTGCTGTTTAAAATAAATAGCCTGTGACGCTTTCAGAGTCGAAATAATTATTTGTAGACTCCATATGAAACTTTCCACAAAATCTTAATTATTCTACTAATAACTTTGGCCAACTTACGATTTCTAATACATTGCAAAAAGAATAGCTTAGGTGTGCTCGGAATCCGTAGGACACAAAACGGTCCTCTTTTGACACTTTTTTTGGGCAACGAAAGAAAATACGCAGTGCACCGATACGTCTCAAAAGTATAACAAATCCGAATTATACTAATGAAAAAATAAAATATAATACAACGTTCAGATGTGTATTCAGGTATTTGAACAGACTTACTTCCTACGGGCTCATTAATAATCAAGTTCACTTGAGAAGGTACCAATAAAGTTCTTAATCACTATAACGTACCCTAGAATAACGCAATTGATTCCGCACGCTCCAAAGACAAGAAATACACATATCTGTTAGGTTGTTCGAGAATTAATGTAGGATTTGTAATCTCATTACTCTCGCATAAATTTCAGCAATAATGCTTTCTCGATTGCTGTACTATTATACATCAGCGCAAAGTTTGTGTTATGCGTAATGTGTTTTTGAAAAATCGTAAAGTTATGGTTTCAGATATCAAAACAGCAATCGCCACAAATTCACTTCTACGAAATCAAACTCAAGCGCACACAATTCAAGTAGCCGGAATTATTAGTGAGGTATGAGGCCAAGGAAATATAAACGAACGCACACTGCAAAGTTTGTTTGAAGTATACTCTCTTGGTGAAATCGACCTAGAGGATGGGACAGGTCGCAGAGCTTCTTTTGCTAATGTTGACAATAACTTGAACGATTTTCTAATCATTTTGAGTTTGACCAGTCTTCACGTCTACTGTGCCGATCCCACCACTACTCACAGTAGGTCTAAAGCGACTGAAAATTGAGCACCAGTAGGCTGACCTTCACAACAAGAACGTTCAGCTACTGTGGACTCTTGTGTTAGAAATCAACATGTTAACAAAATACACTTTTTAAAATTCTTATGCTTTGAAAGAGCGGACAGCAAAGTGGTAGTGATGCCCGTCATGACGAGCATGGTGATAGTTCGATCCAGCTCCAGGCCAACCAAGCCTCTCATCCCTCCGTGGTCGGGAAATTGCTGCCACACTTATCTGGGAAGAAATCACTCTCTGAAATCCAACTAAGAACGCTCCCGCACGGCTATCTCAGGACTCCAGGAAGAATTGCTCGACCAGTATTCTACGAGTTTCAAGATGAAATGAAAATCCTCAGCCAGCAACCAAAGCCACACGTAAAAACTTGGAAGACCTTGGTGGACACTGGATGCGAGGAAAAGAATCGAATGCGAGAAGTGTTGGGATCCGCAGAGTAGACGTGAAGACGGGTCATATAAAATAAAAAAATATGCTTTGAAAGCACAAGCATATTATTTATGTGGAAAAACCATCTTCTTGCATTATTTAATAGCATATTAGGTAAAATACTCACCATAAACTTTTACATATATATATATATATATATATATATATATATATATATATATACCCTTATATTACCAAGGAAGTGCATGATTTTGTGGTTTATAGTTTATCTCTTTCCCCGTACGCTACCCCGCAGTATCTCCTGTAATGCTTAAACTTATGAACTCGGCTGTGATCCATTAAATAAAAAGGACCCATGGTTGTGCATTCTAACTTCATATGTTTGGAAAACAACGTAACTAGTTGGGTAAACCGATTACGAGCACTTGTAGATCTATTGTGAACAAGTTCAGGTGGAAGCACGCTTTCAAATGTGTGTAGAACGTCCGAAACCCATATTTACTGCGAAAGTGGACCCTAAGCAATGGAGAATAGTGGACAAAGTAAGCCTCTAGTTTTTTTCATTGCAATATATTTAATTTTCAACTTTGAAATTCTTTTTCTGTTAGGACTACAGAGAGATTTGTTAGTAATGAAAACTTTCGTGCACTGTTTTCTAATTTATTTCAACCCACTTGCTGGGCTGTTCTCGAAATTTGCAATTAAGGATTTAGAGAAGGAATTAAGGATATTTATCGGATTTTTAAAGACCTTGTTTTGTCCTGGAGATATGGCACCCAGAATTCGGAAGAAATCTCTTGATCTCGCTTCGATTTTTTTCATATCAGTTCTTCCATTGTTAAATACAATTTTTCTTTTGGTGCTTGGTGATGTCTAGATGCAAACGTTCTTTTTTCAATTTCCGATCGTGGAAGAGACTGCTCAAAGTTGTCGCTCACGGACTTTATTGCTTTTAAAGCGACTTGATGTTACTGTCAACTCTTTTTTATGGTTTGGAATTCATTATATTTATTCTTCTGTTTTTCTAAACCTTTTTAAAACTGTTTTCTACATATTTTCCTTATTTCCTTTAAGGTGTGAACGAATCAAGTCTCGAGAATCAGAAATTAGAAATCTTTTTGCTGAAAAGCGTAATGCTATGTCACACATAATAGCACCGGACATTGCATCTCTTCTCGCAGCCAGTCATGATTTGTTGAGGGTCGAACAAGCAAGTAGTGCAAGGTTGAGGTATCTTGTTCAGATCCTTCATTGGTTTTTGTTTGCCTTGTACTTATCACTGTGCATTATCAAATTCCATTTCGTTTGTGTATACTACTTATCACGTCAGTGAAAGGTCGTTTTTTTAGGAAGAATACACGTTCGAAAGTGCACCCATTAGCGCTAGCTGAGCGACCAACTGATCGCGGTGGTCGCACAAGCGAGATGATAGGCGACATTGCGATGGAGCAAGCCTGTGAGATTGAAATTCAGTTTTTTTATACTTTGTTTTTATTGCTGGTCCTTATTACAACGCTGTTCAATACCTGCGGACTTCTTTGTCTATTTTTCAACTTTTTTAAAAATGGGCTGTTTCATCAAGTTTTCTGGTACCGAAGGACAATGTACGACAGGCTCATTCCTGCTGTAGAGTTGTCGTAGCTAATTTTGTTGTTTCCATTTTAATCTTACCTGGCAAACGAATGCCACTAATTTCCACTGCCCTGGAAAAAGAGTCGCAGTGTCTCAGAAATCCTTCCGGTCTACAAAGACCTGCAATCACTGTGATCATAACTTGAAATGCCTGTGAATGAGGTTCCTTACCAAGTGGTTTCTAGCACTTCTCGCGTTTGGTTCCTTCTTCGCACTTATCATGCACAAAGGTCTTCGAATATTTCGCCTGTTGTTTCGACTACTGCTTGACGATTTCCTCCTTTTTTATGAATTTCATAAAATGCCGATCGAGTATATTCTCGTTAAAATCTGAGAGATAGGAGCTAAGGAATTCCTACGTGGACTCTAGGAGAGGGTTGGTGAGGTGTTGGGCGAGCACCTTTGTTGATCGACGACATCAGTAGTCACTGCTGTCCCCTCACCACTTCAAAATAGCTTTTTATATAGATCATTTGCCCTTTAGGATGTCATTCTTCTCGAGCACGAAAAATCTATGCTGGAATTTATTGAATATGGTTTAATTGGTACTTTTATAATTAATTATTATAATTGATCATCCGAGTTTAATTTTCTTTCCAATTTTGACTATTCTAATTCAGCTGCACAACGAGGCCGCGGTGGAGGACGGGGTGGTTTCCATTCACAACCATCAAATCAGTTTAATCAACATCATGGCATGTCACGGGAACAGATGGTAGGTTTAGCTTCGCCTTTGTAAAAAGATTCTTTCTTGAAAAATGATCATCATTCCAAACTCTTTCAACATCCGTCACGAGATGAAGGCATTATTCCTTTTCAAATTAAAATGTTACGATGTTTAACTTTTGCTGGCTATTATTTTTTCATGTCGGGAATTTATGTGAAATGTAATTGAGTTTTCGAATCCGGCATGTCGTTTTAGTTTAGTTTGGCAAATATCTCGGCATCATTGTTGAAGAGTTACAATTCCTTTTTCTTTCTTCCTTTCTCCTTGGAAGGAGCCCATGCTGTTTCCTTTCTACTCATGTCGTCTTCAGTATTCATGATATGTCTTATCCACACTTAAGATTTGATGTCTGTAATCAAAGAAAGGTGCATTTCTACTTTTTTAGTATTACACCATGTTTTTTTCATGGACCACTCCTTTTTAAAAGCGTTTACTTCTGCGGTGCGATGAGAATGCTCCTTTTTCACTAGCGCCCTAACATCATGGTAAGAAAAGGAGCTGGACAGAGCGTTACCATTTAGAATACGTTATTTACTGATACCTTGTAGAAAGTGCATACGCGTTTATGGTAAATTCTTATCAGACCTTCAGTTCGCTATTGACATCGTGTTTTCACGGAGTACTATTGGGACAGAGACGATGGCCACAAAGTTTGACGAAATGGAGGAAACGACTGCGCATAAATTGGGAGAAAACCCAGTTGATGAGAAACCCACTATTTGTAATTCATCACATGTATTACACTATATGAGATCTCAGGACTTCTTCTATTCCATTCGCTTTCTCGCATCCACAATCCACGAAGGTTTTCCAACATTCTTTTTTACGTGTGGTTTCCACTGCTTGATTTTCTAAGGATTCGTTGCGCATGTCTTTGAATGCTGGTCGAGTCAACGCTACCCCGAATCCTGTGATAGCGGTGCTAGGGCTTTCTCACGAGGATTGGAGAGAGTCAGCTTATCCTAAACTAGTCCTGTTACCTATTTCCAGATCCCGGAGGGATGGGAAACTTGATTGGTCCGGAGCAGCTTCGAACCAGCTCCTGTTTAAGTTAGGCCGTCACCATAATGAGCAAGATCACTACCACTTCACCACCCACTCTAGTATTGTATATGACTTAGTATTTGTAAATATATGATATTATATCACTTCTTTGAAATGGTGTGCCAGTAAAAAGATCCTTGAGATGGTTAATCTTCATGTTCAGTTCCTGTACAGCTTGAGAGGGGAAAACGTTGCCGGTTGTGGTGATAGCGACAAGAAATGTATGATCGGTAAAACTACGAAAAATCACGAGGCAACGGAATTTTTCTAGCTCAGTTTTGTTGAACTTTAAATGAATGAAATCCTTACTGCCTACTTTTTCCCATGTTCGGGAATTCACGCCATACCTGTTCAAATACGGTTTGATTTGAGTGAGGTCAAAATTTTCTCCTGTTCTTGGATATACAGAGTCATGGAAAAGAATCAGCGAAATCGCACAGTGGGTGGGAAGAAGACGTTTGAACTGAGTCATCTGAAGACGAGTACCACTATCGTCTTTATGGTCACCATTCCCTCCACTCTGTAATTGTAAAATATAAACTATCGTTTTTATGTCGCTTCTTGTCCGTTTACTTGGTTCTAATTCCGCTCTTGTTCTTCGATATATTCTATTGGGGCAGAATTTACATTAAGCAAGTATGAGTAAAGAACTCTTGTCAAAGTAGCTTCAACATATTTTTTAACACCTAGTAGGTGGAACTTGCATAGCTATGGTATAATATACGATATTATTTATACATACACGTATGTTTATATACACGCATATATATATATATATATATATCCCTCCATCTCTCATTCCATTCCTCCCATCCCTTAGGGATTGATCATGATCAAAGCCGAGAGCTTTATCCTTTTATTCCTTATATATATATATATATATACATAAGATATATGCATATATAGGGAGAACTGAAGTCTAAGGAGTTAACTGGGTGTTTTCTTGTGATTCTGTTATTTGTCGGGTAGAATTGCCATTTTATAGACTCAGAAAGAATATCGGAGATCGTATGATAGTCCAGGATACAGAGAACGAGGTGGTGGTTATCATCGAGGTGGTCATGGCGATCGTGGCCACGCTGACTACAGAGGAATGTACTACGGACATGATAACAGATATTGAAAGTGGACTACAAATAAATATTTATGCGGTTCTGTTGAGTGTGTTGTTGCTATTTCTACTGTTCCGACTCTATCAGTGAACCGTACTTCACACTTACAATGTGGTGACGTTTAAGTTTAGTCAAGGTACTGGAAAACGTTTGAAACACTGCATAGGCTTTTCCAGTTCCGGATGTCATAGACTTGATAAAGTAGTTCGAAGGTTTCGTGTCCGCCTATTCCCCCTCTATGGTAAATTGCTTTCTGTTCTATGATCTGGTATCACACACTGATATCTCTCCGCTAGATTGTTTTTGCGTTAGCGTTTTTTCTTGGCCTTTTTTCTCTTTTGTAAACTATGTATTGCTATGACAGAGTCAATGCTTGGGAGCTATTTATGTTCTTTTTAATTTTTTATTTTCTTTTATGCGACCTGTCTTGACGTCTACTGTGCAGATCGCAGCACTTCTCGCATTCGTAGTTTCCTCGAACCCATCATCCACGAATGTCTTCCGACTTTTTACGCGCGGCTTCGACTGCTGCTTGAGGATTTCCTTTTCCTTATGAATATCATTGAATGCTGGTCGAGTCGATTCTCCCTGGAGTCCTGAGATAGTGTGCTGGAGCTTTCCCAATTAGATTGCAGAGAGTGGTTTTAACCGGAAAAGTCCGTTGCCAATTTCCTGACTTTGGACTATTGTCTATGCCTTTTATTCGTTTTGGAGAACTATTTCGAACTTTGACAGTGTATATCTGGCAACTTGTACCTTTTTCCTAGTGAATGCTAGTGCATGCACCTTTAAGTGCTTCATTTTATCCTTTCACTGTAAATGAGTGTATGAAGCACAGTCGTCGGAGGGTTCTTGCAATACACGTAGGATCGAGCCACGCCCAAGGTCCACCAAGCCTTCCATCCATACGAGATCGGTAAAGTGATACCAGCCTTGTCAGGGAGGATAGCAACACTGGCTCAGTTTATAAGTGAATCACTGCGAGTTATTTTGAAGCCCAGATATGCATTCATTCACTTCCAACGATGCTTAATCCAGTGCATGGAGCATCCCTCAGGGGTTGATAACGCGGAGAGCTTTATCCTCCATCTTTTCATCCACTGTAATTTTTTTCGCACATACGACGGTATTGTGCTGTTTTAACACATCCAAAGCGTTCCATCGATGTCTTTAGCGCATTTTTTAGAAAGTCAACAGACTCTAAGTAGAAAGAAACTAGGACAAATTTTCTGGTCCACCATTTGATTTCAATTACCATCGCTGTCAGTACAAAGTCAGTGTAGCGGAGCAGCCTCGTTGTTGAGGAATTCGTAAGTTCTGCCTAGCAAACGGTTGAAACACATCGATTTCGACGCATACGGTGTGAGCTTAACGCACTCTTGCGAGTTCAATTTCAAAATTAACCGCTTACGAGTTGAATTCAAAAGATCTCAGAGCGTAGAGTTTTATTGATTGGAATAGAGAACCACTAAAATCTGCAGAACTTTTCCGATGAGGTGCACGTCTTGTTTTTATACTAAGATTATACTGTGGTCTTGTAGATCTCACGAAACGTACATTACTTTGTAAATAATGGTACACTGTAATGTCATTTCATCGATATTGAAAACTAAAATTATAAAGCCGTCGACGTTGATCAATCCCTGAGTGATGCACCATGCATTCGACTTCATTAAGCATCGTTGGAGGTGAGTGAAGGCATATTTGGCCTATACAATGACTATCTGTGGCCTACCGATGTATCGAGCCAATGCTGCTATCCTTCCAAACAGGTCTGGTACAAATTTACCAACCCTGGAGGGATGGAAGGCTTGATGAACTAGGGGCACGGAAATCGATCCTATTTGTATTGTAGTGCGCTCTCGACTATTGCACTACGCGTGCCCACACATTTCACTTCACATTAGTTTTTGGAATTATGTGGAGTTATTATTTATTATTATTTAATAATAAGAATTTGGGCGATGCCGTTCAAAGCTTAGTTTTTTCTAGGTGTTCGTCTTTACTACCGATACATCAAGTGAATGTGCTTGCTATACAATGGTGCTTCTTTTTCTTCTACGGACTTTCAGCTTTTCTTCTACGGACCTTTGAAACACCTACACAACAATCACATTGTCTCTCCAACACGTGTGGTTGGGTCGAAGTGTTCTCCCTAATTATTTCTCGCCATTGTGTTGTGCCTTCCTGATATGAATGCCTTTCTGTTAGAAAAGAGTTTAGCGCATGCGCCTTTGGGCTTCGGCTAGACGGCTTGCATCACGAATCAGTACCAATGGTGGATGCGATGCGACCGGTACAGCATCGCTTTCATGTCATCGTCCTTCGACTGCTGCACGTCAGATTATCAAACGTTCCACAACCACTGGTGCTTTTCACTCCTTGGAGAATGCTGCAATCAAATGCCCTGATACTGCATTAGAGGTGTTTGCTTTATCCTCACTAGTTTCAATAACCTCTTCCACCCTAATCTTTCATATTTATTAAGATTGCGGCAAGGTTAACACTCGAAGAGCAAAGTCTTTTGCGCGACGCTTTGGACGAACTTGCAGCTCGCAAAGATGATGTAAGTCTAAGCAAAGATTTTGTCTAAACTTCTAAGTTTTAAAATTGCTTCAAGAAGGTTTGTTTTTATCATACTTATTTGTTTACGTTCCAATTTGTGTTTAAATAAGATGAAACAGGCTTAAACGGTCGTTTTTATCTCGTTAACGACAGTACTTATGTGCTTATATAGCCCATCTTCACGTGTTGTTTGGGTTCTGCATTCCTTTTGGTTGTTCCTTTGTCTTGAATACTTTGTCCATGGAAGTAGATTGTTGCGTTTATGAATTGGTCCGTTTGTAGCATGAGGATGTGGTGACTTCTGTACTCATCCCATTGAAATGTCGATTTCTGGCTGAGTTTCGTTTTCAGTTGAGTTCAAAGGCTACTGTGCGAAGACGTCTCCATATTTTCACCTAATGAAGTCGCCGTTAGCGATTAGAACGTGTTCGTTGCCTTCTGAAAAGGATTCTTGCAGAGCGTCAGCGATTCTTTCACTTAGATCACACGTTGATGTAGGAACCCTACTGGTGACTACGTACTCCCAAATTTTCTGTCGAACATGGTAAGGAAATATAAATATTTTATCTTTCAATCCTGAATGCATATTTCATCAGATCACGCTTAATAGACTTGTAGAAGCCAGTGGAAAATTCGCATTTTTGCCAATAAGGTACAAGTTTGTTTATTCGATAACGATGAAATGAGAGCTTTTGAGACCCAAGGCATTCGTTTTCACGTTGTTGATCAAACCTCGAAAAAAGCTAGAGCTCTCGGCGTCAATCTATATCTGAAGGATGCGTCATGCATTCAACTTCATTAAGCATCGTTGGAGGTGTTTGAATGCATATCTGGCGAATGAGTCGCGGTGGCCTACCGATGTATCGAGCCAGTGCTCCTATCCTCCCAGACAAGTCTCTACGAATTGGCTGACTCCGGCGGGATGGAGTGTTTGGTGGGCTTGGGGCGCGGGGATTGATCCCATGTGTGCGGAGGACGATATCCTCCGAAGAGATGATATCCTCGGATAAGATGGTGGTGATAGCGAATTCTGTGGTGGTCTGCGTTAAAAAAATGGACTTTTGCCACATCGTTATCCTTATTCTTTAATTCTGAGAATATGCAATAGAACAGTGCTTTAGAGAAACTATATATAGGTCTATAGCGATAGGGCAAAGTTTCTCCTATAAGTGTCTAAAGTCGTCCTAAGGACGTCGAGCACTGTAGCCATCGACAAACTGCAATCGTTGCGAATCAGTTGAGAGTGATATAAAGGATGAAATTCTTCTCCACAAGTGTTAAAATGGGGAGAGGGTTCATCTGTTTTTTCTGTTGCAAAAAAGCAGGAGGCTAAATGCTGACTCAGTCTTTTACTACACGGCTATTAATCGTTTGTTTTTCCTTCGTCATTTACTTTGATAGTCTTTAAGTGTCAAGCCCACCGTGGAAGTACTTTTTATCCAGCTTACAGTCACAGCTCTGGCAACGTTTGTCGGCCTCAGGAATGAGAAGGGATTTTGCTAACCCCACGACCAAATTTTCAACTAGATGCGAACACCCTGGGATAGATGGCTTACATTAAACTGAGCATTCTTTTCCGCAAAAAATCGAAATGCGTTTTATACCGGTGCATGCTGCTTCTACAAGCTTATTTGATGTCAATTCTATTTCACTGAGGGTTTTATAACGAAGTCCTGAATCACCCATAACCCATGAAAAGTAAGAAAAGTGGTTTGATTCTCCATTTAGAATTGTCTATAAAAGAGAAAATTCCTAACACAAGCTTAACCCATCAACTGCTTAGGAGTCACCGCCAATGACGTATGCTCAGACCCGTGCATTATTCGTTTTCAATACATTGCCTTTCGTCGGGTTCGGATTTCTGGACAACATGATTATGATCGTTGCAGGACAATACATAGACCAGGTTGGTCTACTTTCAAAGTATTGAAAAGTATTTAGTAGAACTTTTCTTTTCTACGTTAACTTTTTATGAACAAGTCATTTGCGAGAGCGCTTTTTGTATTGGAATTATTTTTTCTTGTTTCTAGAAGCTTGGTACGTTATTATGTTTGTCCACTATGGCTGCCGCAGCTTTTGGCAACCTCATCTCAGACGTAGCGGGCATTGGACTTGCCCATTACGTGGAGAGCTTTTTTAATAAGCTGGGAGTAAAACATCCAGTCTTAACTTCGGAGCAGTTGAGTAGTGCTCGAGTAGGTTTCCTCTTCCTTCTTTTTTCTTCTTCTTTAAAAAATACTTCTCTAAATTTACCTTCAGCTCTAGTTCTCTTTAATAGTGAGGTCTTGTAAAATATATGAAAACATTTGGCTGTTTACAAGTCGGAAAAATTCTATGCATTTTCTTATGTCTTAGCTTAACATAGTTAGGTCAAGTAGTGAAACATACAATTTGTGCTACTTATTGAAGCTTTTGGCACCTTGTCTGATGAAGCTGGTTGATTTCTCATCTTTCTGAAAGGCATAAATGTTTAGATCTCTTTTTTTCTATGATTTTGTGCTTGTATAATTATTCTGTCTTCAACTTAGATTTTTTTATATTTAGGCCCGGTGGACGACTAATGGGGCGCGTGCGTTTGGCCTTAGCATTGGTTGTATTATTGGAATGTTCCCTTTGTTATTCTACGACGGCGATGATAATGACTTTGCAGACAAAGAAGCCAAGAAATCATCCGATCCTTCTGAAAAATAGTCGGTTCTACTTGTTGAATCTGAAAAGGTTTTATAGATTACATTTGATACATCTAAGGACATTTGGACATCTGTTGTAGTGCCTTTCAAACTCCATGACGTCATAATTTGTATAGTTTCCAATATCTTATCAATGCCAGTTTTAGTTGGACATTTGTTCGTCTCAATCATGAGTAGCACCTTCAGTATAATGAGAACGTTGCTGAACCAACACTTTCTCGAAGATATAGTTTTATTGATGTGTGAAATATGCATTCAATCCGATGCATGTCTGTAAAAATTCCCTCATTTAAGTGGGAGAGGACATGTAACGTTTTCATTGGGACCATTCTTGTTTTTATACTGTAAGGGAATCGCCTCAGGACACATGGAAACGAATGGACTTGTTAGGAATAATTGTATGTTAAAAAAATGAAAAGCTCTAGGCGTAGATCAGTGGTTATGGGATGCGCCTTGAATTCGACTTCATCAAGCATCGTTGGAAGTGACTGAAGGCATATCTGGCCTCAACAATGACTCGCGACGGCCTGCAGATGTATCGAGCCAGTGCTGCTATTTTCCCAGACAAGCCTGGCACTAATTTACCGGCCTCGGAAGGATGGATTGGTGGGCCTGGGCTCGAGGATCGATGTAATAAGCAGGAAACAATTAATGTCGTGCGACGTATTGTACGGTACGACATCTGTAGGAGGGATGCTATCTGCTTGATATAGAAGCTATCCCTGAAGAAGTTTGTGCGACGTAGTAAACAACCAATAAGAGAGTGCATTACAATCATTGTCTATTATATCATCGCGAGTGTGTTGAGCTAAGTTCTGCTGTTTCAGTTTAGTGTTAATAAGTGGTGTTTGAGACAGATCCCGTGCAGGGGTAACGCAATTTTTTGCTAAGTTGTGCTTGTTATTGTGCATTCAGTCGATCTAGTCTTCTATGTCTAGTTGTTATATATAATTCGTTAATTCATGGTTTCAGCACAATAAAGGTTTCAGTTTAGTCGAAGATAAGACGGTATGATAGCTTGCCATAAACGTGTATCTCTTATATGGTTTTGTCTCCTAGGTATAGAACCAGACGGTATCTAACCTTGCAACTTGTTCTTGCTATCAGCAGGTCCCTAGAGGGGAAGTGACAGCTAAAGCATGTGGTATGGAACAGTTTTCACATGCGATCGGAGGGTAAACAGCTCTTCCTCACCTACTTCTTCAGCATGTAGCGAGTTCATCGCTTACGAAGGACGAAAAACTAAACTACTCAGCTACTGTATTATCTCCTTGTCGTGATTAATTTGGGTTGGATAGCACAGTAGTGGTGACGTCGATCATCACGAACATGGTGACAGTTAGATTCCGCTCCGCGCTAACATCCCCACGGGATCGGGAAATTGGTACCGGACTTGTCCGAGAAGAAATCTCTGCACTTCAATCAGGAATGCTCCGGCCCGGCTATCTCACGACTCCAGGGGGAATCGACTTGACCGGCATACTACGACAATCAGGATGAAATGAAAGCGCTCAAATAACACCCGAAGCTATACGTAAGAATTGGAAGACCTAAGTGGATGATGGATGCGAAGAAACGACTCGATTTTGGGAAGTGCTGGGGTCTGCACAGCAGACGTGAGGGCGGGTCATATAGAAATAATTTTTAAAAAGTGTTTAATTTGAGTGTTGTTTAGACGAATTGTGTCGTCCACCAATCATTGTGAATCTAGCTGGACGTCGAAAAGTGTTCACGTGTAGTACCACACTGGAGTAGTTTTGCAGGCTTCGAGCGCATCGGTGACGAAGGAAGTAGTTGAAGAACAAAATAAATCGACTTAACAGAACGTTGAGGTAGAGCTGAATTCGCGACTATCCGTGTGCTACTCTTTCCAATGACAGGCCAGTACTTCGCAACATATGTGGAGGATTTGGAGCAGGTATATTTCTCATTAATGGAGGGGTTTAGGGGTGGGGGGGAGGGGTTTCTATTTCAGAGAGTAGTAATAGTAAGCGTGAAAATTAGATTTGCTGTCATGCTGCTGAGTGCTTTTCTTACTAGCTAAAAAGCAAAGGACTGTAAAAGGTTGGTCGTCTTACTTTATGGAGACAAGATTTTTAACTCTTGCATTGGCATTCCACTGATGTGCCAAAGGTTAGACCATGGAGGACTTCCCAGTACTCAAATTTGTATTCATTTCCAACACTTAATCTTTTTTCGTTCTTTATAAATATCCTGAAGATTATGAAAAGCTTCAGGATCCATTTGACGCGATCGACTTTGTTGAGCGTGTTGCTTGGCGAATGACAGGCGGAGCGGAAACTATCGATGATCCAGTATCACTGAAGAACAAGTTTGAGGAGGAAATAGGCAGCTTGCAAATATTGTCCGACCAATTTCAGGTTTTTTTTGCTTTTCCTTTTCAGTTGTTTGTGGCGCGTATGACGCAGTGGTGGGAGGCGCGCTGCATGGTATCTATTCCCGCGCCCAGAGCTCAGCAAGCTTTCCATCTCTCTAGGGCAAATTGGTGCCAGATTTGTCTAGGAGTATAGCAGCACTGGTTTGATACATCGGTCGGCCACCACGAGTCATTGTAACCGCCAAATATGCATTCAATCACCTCCAAACGGTGCTTAGTGAAGTTGAATGCATGGCACATCCCGCATGGTTTGATCAACGCCGATTGCTTTATTCTTTATCCTTTATCAAGATGTTCTTTGTCCATGTCTTGTTTTCAGAATAAGATTTCTATCCTCGAGCATGAACTCAACAAAGATAAACGCGAATATGTAAATCAACTACAACGGCTTTATGAGAGAAATGCAGAAGCCATCGATAAAATTAAAGTATAAGTTAATAACTTTGTTAAGTGGTTAAAATTTCGCCGAATAGTTAGAGTAATTTAAGCAGCTGGATGCGACTATGCAAACTGTATCCACGAAGGTTGTCCATCTTGGCGATCAGCTTGAATCGGTCAGTTTACCAAACATTGTGACCGAAGTTAATGTTTTTGTTATTGGTTGTATTTCCTTTATCCACAATCTCTATCATCATGTATCTAGAGGGTCTTCTCCATATAAGGTTTGTGCAAGTTAAAAGTTCGAGCTTTTATTCACTTTATAGGTTCATCAACCGAGGCAGAGAGCTCATGATGCACTCAAACTCATTCAGCACTTTGATGAGTTTCTCTCAGACCAACCTCTTAATTCTATGATTTTTACTGATCCAGACAAGGTATGTTGGCAAATTTTTTATTCCCTATGCTTATCGTTTTAATCTGTGACTTTTTCCAGCTTTTGGAGTCTGCCGACTTAGTGCAGAAACTCTACTCGATTTCGCAGGAATTGTCGAAAGAGAAGTTTCAGGCAGTTCAGGCAAGGATTGCCCACAGGTATTCATCAGTTTGACAGTTCTTTTCAAATTCGTATTTTGGCATTTGCACTCCTAAGGTACGAAGAAGTCGAGAGGTTGCTCATCGACGAATTTGCTCGGGCGCAGCGTGACGAAAAAAAGATGGCCGAAGTAGCAAAAATTCTCAGTGAATTCAAGGTAATCTTTTATCAGGAACCGGATTTATTGTTAGTGTTTAATTTCGGTCTTAGGGATATTCTCATTGCGTTGATCGCTATGTTGAATACATCCAGTCCCTCTTTCGGACAGGATCAGATGACGTATATGCTGAAGCCTTGCAACTTGTTCGAAACCACAAGTCGAAAATTGAAACGATTTTTCCAAGTCCTACGGCAGTTATACAAAAATTGGTATTTCCTATGTTTGCTTAGTTCAATATCTGGCACAATCATAGAGAAATTGTTTTTTTGGGTACCTGCTTTTAATTTTCTAGATACTAAGCCTTTATACTGGTAGACTTAAAGAGCATATTTACGCGAAGCTTAGAGATTCTAAGGAATGTGGAGATCGTGAAGGCTACCTAGTGGGATTGGCCGAGTCTTATTCAAGGTACAAGATTTCGTTCATGCTTTTCTTTAGTGAATGCATATTAGTGTATCATAGTTAAAATAAGGTGAAAAGATTTTATCGATCCTATTTTTTTATCATAAGAATACGAGTTTTCACTCAATGTAGTGTCCTTTATATTCATATCACTCCAATCTGACGTTTAACATTCTACGTACGTACTTACTTGGATACTTGGATGGCCCGTTTTCACTGGTTGTGCGTACGTTAAATACAATTTTAAACCTCGGCCAATAATTTCCGTTTTTTCGAAGTTTCGCGAGTCTAGCCATTGTGTTTTCCTGGAGTCCCGAGGTCAGCCTAGCCAAATCTGCCCCAGGTGGTTACCACCTCATGCAGTCGCAGCCCTTGCTGAACAGAGGGGAATTTCCCACTATGGGACTACTTCGATACCAGGAGGGTGATGGATCTTAGTATTGGTTTACTCTAGGCTGAGCTACCTGATGGAAACCCCGGTCTTCTTTTCAGCATAAGAGACCTTGCCAGGGGCATGAATATCCCCGCTCTACATCACAGCCCGACAACCAGGAACACCTCCCAACCATGTTGAGGCGATAAACCTTTGAGAGGCTCACTCAATATAATGCCCTTTATATTCATGTCACTCCATCCTATTATTTAACATCCTACTTTGAACATCTTAAAATTCTTGGTTCGCGTGGAAATGCATAAAGTGCTCGAATGACATGCGAATCGCTCTTTTTTTAATAATATTTTTCAGTATACTGCGGCTCAACAAAGAACTTGAAACTTTACATGTTAGTTCCGATGCATTATTTTTATCCACATTAACACGTTCCCTATTTGATCGGTATGTTGCTTAGGTATATTTTTATTCCACCACTTGAAGTTGAAAATAGCAAAATACATATGATTCCCTGAAGTGCTTCAACTCCTTAGATATTTGTCTACGTATCAAAGCGAAGAATTGGACTACCTTAATGCACAGTGTGCTAGCATTCTTCAACGGTTTTATGATTCGAAAAAACACGTGAAGAAGCAAATCCAAAGCGGAGGGTAAGTGCCCATAAGTTTTTTTTCGCATAAGAAAATGCTTGTTTGGTGCTAATAGCGATCTTCTCGCAGGCTTCAAGAGCTAAAGCGGGACGTGCAAGCTCGACTTTTGACCGTAGAAACTTACGGTGGTGAAACTTTTCTTTCCGAAGACGTTGCCATAAGTATACTTCAAGAAACAAAAAACGCCTTTAATAGAGCCTCACAGGTATGACGAATGTCTGCACTTTTATATGTTGCACATTTCGTTTATCATCGGGAAACGTTTTCGTTCAGTATGCACTACCCAAAGGAAGTTCTCTCCGTTGTGCGATCATTTCCATTGCTTTTACACATCTCTAAATATTTCATTAATGCGTCGTTTTCTTGTTCAGCAATCGCGAGGTTTTTAAACAGCATACATTTGCTTTAATAGAAAAACACAATACAATACAACACTAGCTGACGTTTCGGCAGTATCGCCTTCTTCAGAGCCTGGAATGGTATACTGGTATACAAACTACTAGGCTAAACGCTTCAATAACACTTACAAAAAGACGAAAAACTCTGTGGTAGTTACATTATCAACAACTTCTCGAAAAAGCCACCGCTTTTTCGTGACTTCCAATGAGGAAGTTTAGAACAGCTGATTATGGTCGCATATGGTTGACGACTGCACCATCCCACATCAAAAATCGATGCGAACATACGGGATCAGGTCGCGTATGACCTCCAAGCATTCGTCCCTGCTATTCATTGTAGGGTTTTTGGCATTTATCCAAAAAGCCTCAAAAAGTTTTCGCGTTAGTGTTTCAGTCTCCTGTGCAACGATATTGACTTTTACTTTTTTGAGTAATTCACGTGGTCATACAGGCGGTTACGAACTAGTTGACGGCGTAGAGTAGCCGGTGGTATTTCAACTATCGCTACCGATTCCTCTAGACCTGCCCTTCTTAAGCATCGTTTTATAGCTACGCTTACTTCATCGCTTATAAAAGGCAACATAAACAGGACTTTCTCTTGGCCAAGTGTCTCGCGAGGGCGCGTCGCTCTCCTTCCAAACTTATTTCGTGGGGTTACTATTTCGTAGCCATTGGAGATGGCTATTTACCGGGCCATGTTGCGCGATTCTTCCTTTAGTTCCCTGGTAGTGCACACAGAGGTGGCTATTCGAAACATGTTTCTCACAATCGCCCTCTTTGTGTGTGAAGGGTGGGAAGAATGGAAATGAACAAGAACGTTCTTGTTACTTGGCTTTCGATACCACTTTGTCAGGTAACCGCTACTTGATAGGTTTATTTGAACGTCGAAAGACGGAAGCCAGTTTTTTCTCGGTTTTTCCCGGGTGAACTTTATGTACTAAGATTGCTCGTTCAATAATTCAAAGCATTTGTCCATCTCCTGCTGCGTAGAGAAGACGACAAAACAATCATCTACATATCTGCAGTAGAGTAGTGGCCGGAGATCGAGAACAGGGGCTTCTATCTTAGACATAAACACAATGGCAAAGCTTGGTACCAATCGCTGTCCCATTGCCAACCCCCTTATTTGCGCGAAATATTTCCCAGACCATCTGAAAATCGAGCAGTTTAGGCAATCCTTTAAGAGAGCCATTAGCTGCTGGATGGACAAGCCATGCATATTTATTCTTCCTTCATGTTCAACAAGAAGTTCGAAGATGGCTTGCATTGCGGAGTCATTCGATACGTTGGTGTACAGTGCGGTAACGTCGAAGGACTCCATCATGTACGCGTTATTAGGAGACGCGTGGCGTAGACGTTCTAGCAACATTTGGGTGTTTGTGAGGTGAGCTGGAATGTGGTTAAGCAACTGGGTAAGTATCAGGCTTAAAAACCAGGTTATTCTATCCGTTGGCCCGTCTACACAGCTGATGGTCGGTCTAACCTTAAATGATGACGGATTGGTTGACGCATGATCATCAGGTGATACCAAATTATGTGTTTTAATAAGTAGGTATAGGACAGGACATGTTGGTCTATCGATTTTAAAGTGCGAAATAACCGATGATTTTAAACCCGCAGCCTTTGCCACGCTGACCCATTGATTGTTTAGCTTTCGATATTGACTTTTATATTCCTTTTCAGGGGATGGGCGATAGAGTGCAGCATCACTAAAATGTTCCTCTGTTATCTTAGCATCCAGCTGGCGGGGGATAACCACGAACTCTCCCCCCTTATCACTAACAGACAATCTTATTGTTTTCGAGTTTATTAATTCTCTAATTTCCCGCATGCCACTTTTTCGTGCGACTGTAAGGTTAGGGATATACTTTATCGCGGTAGTGATCAGGGGTCTTGAGAACGCCGTCCGAAAACACGCGGAATTTTATGTCAACTCCATCGTTAGGGTCCTGCTGTCTAAAAAACTTTTTAGGAGAAGGAGATAGTGGTAGTGCCGCAGCTTCTTGATTTTTATCTCTATTTCATGTTTCTTGCTTAGCCTGATAGCGGAGTCGATCTTGAAGCTCATAAATGTTCCATGCTATCCTACGCAGGGTTGTTTTAGAAATGGGCTGTGATGGTGCAAAACTTGGGCCCAATTCTAATAGCGAGCGCGCAATCAGCGCGGCTCTGAAAAAGGCGATACTGCGGATACGTCAGTATTGTGCTTTTCTATGGAAGTACATGTATGCTGTTTAAGAACCTCGCGATTGCTGAACAAGAAAACGGCGGATTTATATTTCAATGCCGAGGTTAATAGAAAGTCGATCCTGGGAACTATTTCATTAATCTCCGTAAGATTTTTGATTTTGTTTATGATCGCATGTTTGATTTCAGTTATGTGAGAAACTTGAGGTTCCTAAGCATAGTGAGAATATCTTCGATATTCTTCTCAAATACCTTTACAATGACCATCTAAATTATGCCGTTGAATTGGCTATAGCGGGTTAGTTTAGACTATCAACCGTTCTCTCATTTTCTATATATTTATTGTTGTTTGGTTTAGGGATATCTTTGGCCGAGCCTAAAGTTAGTCCTCCAGCCTATTTCTTCGCCGTGGTTGCGCAGAACACCACGATAGTTTTGTTGCTTATGAAACAGTATGAAGATTCGGTGCTTCCGCTTATAAAGTACTTTGATTTCAAGCTTTTATTTCACGATATAAACAAAGCATGCAGAAATTGAAGCAATCGGAATTTGTTTCAGAGGATCTGTTGTTGAACAGTGTGTAGCAAAGAAGTGGTCGTCGTCTTTGCGTTCGTTAGAGCAGAAAATCAACGTGGGCCTCGAAAGGCAACTAAACGCGATTGTTGGTTATGTACGATTTATCCTCTCATCTGAGCAGAAGAAAGTCGATTTCCGCCCGGAAAACCAGCAGATCAATCTTGGAGCATCAGCGGTATCTTTCGATCGATTTTTTTATTAGAAAAAGACACAGACAAAGAAAGGTTTTTTTAGCCCTGTCAGCAAGTAGTGCGCTTCCTTACATCGCAAGCGGCTGCTATGGAAAGAGGATGTGACGGAGGGAATCTGGTTGTTTTACAAAATGAGCTGGCTCTTCGCCTGTACAAACTCTTGTTGCACCACATTCAACAGGTGATTAATACTTCAAAATTAACTCCTCCATTTTCTTTCATAGCAAGGATTTTGTTCTATTGCCTTACGCGTATATATACTTAGATCCTAAAACGACTAGTTTTTACACTTTTTGCTAGTCGCAGCACCTTTCGTTTCGCGTCAGTCTCTTGCAGCTGTCGTCCACATAAACAATCGATTTCGTGTATAGCTTCTGTTTGTATTATTCTGGAACGATGGTGAATCCTACGACGGCACTGAAACCTGCCGTTAGTCGATTGTAGGCACATGAAATTTATAAGAAGTATTTTTCAAAGGTAGAGCCCAATCGGAGTAAAAATTTTCAAAAAATTGGAACTCCACTCTGAAAGTTTGAAATTTCCAGCGCTTCAGAATGTTCAGAATACGTCATTTAATCTCAGTGGAATAAAGTTCGTCAGATCAGATCTGTCGTGTAGAATTCTGCTAGACAGAGGGCGACCTGGTATAGATTCCCTGCTGATGCACCGGAATAAATTAGCTCATTGAAATGGAACTGATCTGTGGTCCGGAGTTTTGCAAATATCTTAGTATCATTATGGTTGCTTCACAAATAATACACTGCCGTAGAACTAAGAG
Organism: Angiostrongylus costaricensis; assembly: GCA_900624975.1. Lineage (NCBI taxonomy): Eukaryota > Metazoa > Nematoda > Chromadorea > Rhabditida > Metastrongylidae > Angiostrongylus > Angiostrongylus costaricensis. The sequence continues at coordinate 114,241 of UYYA01000082.1, forward strand.
GCAGTAAATAGAAAGTCAACATGTAAGAATAGAAAAAGTACGTAAAACAGCTTTCGGTGACAGAAATTCACTACTTGTCCCAACATGTCCGGACTTCTACGAGCATCTGAAACAGAACAGTGCAGAAAGTTTGTTCGGGTGAAAACTGAGCTCCCGTTCGAAATCGTGCTGACTTTGAAAAATGTGACAACAAATTTGTCGACCATTAGAACCATTTTCTACCGATCAGTGACGTCAGGAATCACCCGTCAACGGGATTGATCTGGGGAGCCCAAATCGGCATTGAACCCAGCTAAGCTGAGGCTGAGAACTAGCTGAGAGACAGGAGAAACGAAGTACCCGCATGGTGTGGTGGTGAGCGCGTTACTCGCCGGAAAGGACAATAGCGCGTTTGTTCCTCACTGCATACACCTGCGGTCCGGAGTTTTGCAAATATCTTAGCATCTATTCTTAAAGTTTTCTCTCTACTATGTTGTTTTCTTATTCTTTTTTCCTGTTGGATATCGCTAGTGAATAACTCGGTTTTGAATCATTCATTGGTTTTATTTATTCGTAGTTATCTTTAAGCATCACAACACTTTGTTTCTTACTCTCACCCTCTAACAAATTGGTGCATTTCAGTTTGTCTTCAACTCTGCTGGAGCAATGCTGCTGTTATGTGATCTGAACGAATATCGTAAATGTGTATCGCAATGGCGACTTGAAGCGAATATATCGAGACAGTTCGATAGTATGCATGCTCTGGCAAATCTTCTCGTAGTGCTACCGGACAATCTTTTGGATGCTGCCCATAGCCCAATGCTGGCAAGTCTAATTGACGCTACTTAGCCTTTTCTATTACCTTCTACCTTTTTTTTTACTTATTTACTTGGAGTTTTGCACTCTAGCCAGAAAATCACTATCATTAATGGTCCTTTTTTTGGTGTGTAGTTTTTGGCTTCCAACTCGAACAAAGTTGATTGCAATACGGATTTTTCCTGGAGTTGTGCCTTTCTCCGTTTTCTTCATTCGAACGCAAGCTTTGTTTTAGCTTATTTTATTTATTTATGTGACCCTACTTTGTAGCACACAAGTCTGCCATGGGACTCTTAAGCGCTTTGTCTTCTGCATGAGTGTCGTTGAATACTAGCCAAGTTGAGTCTATCCAGAATCCCGATGGTGCCTTCTTGATATAGGACTTGCTCACCTTTCTCGCTTTCTTTCTCTCTTTCTCTCTCTCTCTCTCCCTCTCTTGCAATGACAGAAGTCTTTTGACAAAATTTTATCCGTGAGAGATTAGAGGTTTTCATTTGCGTTTCAGTGCAAGTATCTGGTAGCAACTTTTAAAGCTTCCCGTAATCTATTACGCCAGTGGTTTACCGTAGGGTGGCCACGGGACTCCGGAGAACGACATTAGCTATACCACCAAAATTCCGAAAAGATGGAAATTACGCTGCGGTCCGCACAACCAGTGAAGACGGGCTATCCAAGTAAACACGTAATGTATCATTTGTATCGACTCATTAAGGAACGGGTGTCATATTTATCATTTACTGTGGCTAGTAATGGCAATTCATCATGCTAGTCCTTTTTACGCGGATGTAGTGTAGATGGGTTATGGGCCACAGTTATTTACGCAGTGAAGCCTACTATATCGCCATTTAGTGAACCCATTTCTTCTCCACCTATAGGAAAGGTCTCATTATTAGTCTGTTATACGGTATTTTTCTTCTTGTTGTTCCCTTACATGGGATTGCGTTAAATTTTATGTTGGCATGAAAGAGTCCCTATGATGCACGTATCCTTTTTATTGGTTTTCAATGAGCGACGTCCATAGCATCCCATAATTCGTATGCCTTCTCTTCGTAGTCATATGACGTCACAGACGGGAAATCCCAACTGCGACAAGTTTTTGCTGGTTGTGCTTTTTTTTCCTTTGCAATCGAGGTAGTCGCATTAGGATGTTCACAGTTTGTCACCACGTCCAGTTACATTGATCACTGTGAGAGGTGCTTTCATTGTTGCACATATTTTCGAATGGCCCGAACTCCTTGCATAAGTTCACTCATATCTCGTCTTTCTGGAAAAAATGTAGACCGCCTCAGCTTAAATGGTTCTGCCAGAGTGTAAGCCTCCTAGATATCGCAAATCCACCCTCATGGGCAGCCGAGGAAAAACAGCCTTGTTGCAATTTTTTCACCTTCCTTGAAGACTTCTAGATTCACTATCATGGGAGTTGTAGATATTGGAGTGGAATAGTCTTACTTATTGGAAATTGGAACGTTTAGGACATATAACTTATATGTGCCCTTTGTAGGCGGATGTTGACCACACGTTGATTCATGATTTTCTGAAGCTCCGTCATGACTACAGGAACCTGAAAATCAATTTTAGTATGTATTAGATAGAAACAGGCCTGAATGTTCAGTGGATCTTTAAATAAATGCATTTGTATGTGATTTTTTTCTAATAAATCTGTTTCCTCTAGTCGTTGAATGAGAACCAGTGAATGGTGTTGCATTTTATACCTCTGTGACCTTTCATGCATATTTATTCTTCATTAATTACCGTATACAGGAATTATGTCGGCTGAAGCGATCCGTATGAAAGAGGAGGGTAATCAGTGCTTCCGTGAGAAGCGCTACCACAAAGCCATCGAACTCTACACCCAAAGTCTGCAGTTAGTGGTTTCGGCTACTGTATTAGGTGACCTTTATTTGAATGGCGTTGTTACGGTATTGAAATGGAGGTTTGTGACCAGTTTCCTCCAGTCATCTCCAACCGCGTAATCGATCGGTTACTCTTGAGGCCGGGTTAAATTTTTTCTCATGATTACTGCCTTAAGATAACAGACAAAATCGATGAAAAATCTGCACATCCCGCATCCCAACAAGACGCACGTTTGTTTATTATTTGACCGAAAAATTGTAAACTTCTGGAGCTCATAAGTACTATGAAAACTCTGTTATACTTCATAGTCGATCAAAATTTTTCGTCGTAACATGTTTTCGATGGTTGGAAGATGGCATTTGCCTGGCGAGGTGCTTTAGATATGCTGGATGAGAGCGAGCTTCGTATCGCAATTATTCAAACTTTCCCAATGTTGTTTGTGCACGGGAAAGCTGCTGCAACTTTCTGAGGCAGATGTTTGTATTTCGATGCTTCACATTGTCCAGTATTGCACATAACGCCGCCAGGTTTCGTGACCAAGCGATGGATTGATTTTTTTATTGCATTGAACAACCACGCTTCCAACGATTTACCCCTTCATCGTGGGTGGGAGATGTTCTTGATTGTCGAGCTGCGATGTGCTGCAAGTGGATTTATTCCTCCAGCAGGGCCTCCCTAGCTGAAAAGGGGTCCGGTGTTTTCATCAGGAAGCCCAGTTAAGAGTAAACGAAAACCAAGATCCATCACCGTCCTGGTATCGAACTGGTCGCATGGTGGCAAATCTCCCTCTGATCCACAAGGGCGGCGACTGCCTGTGATGGTGACGACCTGGATAGACTTTGGCTAAGCTGACCTGGGGGGAGGGGAGGGTCCAGGGAATCACAGTGGCTAGAGCAACAGGGCTGCGATGAAACGGAAAGTATGCTGGGGCCCGCACAACCAATGAAGACGGGCCATCCAAGTATCCAACTAAGTAAAAGAGCACAGAATAGATTTCACAACACCGATCGTTGAGTTGTATTACTTATTTGTCCTTTTTAAACTTATACATTCGATTACGTTCCAAAACGTTTTTATTGCGCCTAATTACATGTTCTCGAATGTTTTGCTAAGCGAAAAATTAAACAACGTTTTGTTTTGAATTGAATTTAGGAAAACAGGTATTAAACCTGCGGTGGAAAAGCTTCTTGACTATTTCTTACAGGAAATCGAGCGCAGTGCTATCTGAATTTGGAGCGGTGGTCGGAGGCTCTCATGGATTGCAACTGTGCACTGGAGTTAGATCCCAATTTCGATAAAGCCTTATATCGGTCAGGATTTTGTATTGATTGGCTGAATTCTAGACAAAATCGTTTTGCCTGTTTATCTCAGCTACGAATTTGTTTTAAGAAGAGCACTTGTGCTAGAGCATATCGGCTTAAAAGCTTCTGCTATCAAGGATTTGGACCGCTGTTTAGCACTGAAACACAGCGTGGCTGCGCAAGCACTGAAGGAAAAGCTGAATAGTGGGGTGAATAAGTATTATTTTCGAATATGTTTTATTTCTACACTTTCAGTTATTAAGCATCTTGATAAAACTGTGATATTCCCAGCGTGATGCTGAAGTCATCAAAGTGGAGTGCGTAGAAAAAGGGGACGAAATTCGTTCTGATTCTGATTTTGCTGAATTTGTGATTGATGTACCTCGAGATTTCAACGATGACCACGCAAAGCAGGTTAGTGCTATTCAGATTTAATAGGACATTTGTCGATATTCATTAAAAACTCACCATATTAACAAGTTTATTTAGCTAACTGTTTTGACAGTACTCTCTAACCGTTATAGAGAATTAATATACCTATGAGAACTCCACAATTGATCTGGAAACGATTGATATATTTCCGTTTATTTCAGGACCCCACTAACAATTTAAAAAGTGTTGTACCTGATGTGATTCGACAGTTTGGTGTACCAACTACCCATAGGCAATTTCTCAAGGATTATTACGAATTGAAACTTTTGCCACCAGAAAGATTTGCTACTTATTTCTTGGTGAGGGTTTTTTTCGTCTTTCGTTTGCGTGGCTTACAATTACAATTTTTCACCAAAAGTGATTTACTCAAGTGTTTATGGTTACAATCCATGAAGTCTCTTCATTTCTTCGGAGATTTCCCTTATCTTTATTTAAGACCGAGAATTCTTATGGTGTTGCATGTTTTCTCAACGGAAATTTCGCGTGAAAGTGCTAAGCTGTTTTGTTGGAAATTTTCTGGAAAATAGTTCTTTTGTGCGTAAAAATCCAAAAACAGGCGCCGCAGCCCAAAACCTTTACCGATTGTTGTTGAGCACCACCAAGTCCAGGTAGAGATGAAATCGCTCTTGCTGGAGTGTAGTACAGTTGAAGTTGCAAGGTTTGTTGTAAAAATTAAGTTCCATAGTATCCAGAAAATCACTCCGGTGAGATTGAAAGAATTGCGTATTCTTTGCAAAAATGCGAACTTAGCGAAAAGATGTGCCAAAGTACAAAACTTGAGTGTTCATGTACAAGCAGGCTGGTCTTTGTGCACTTCCCAACGGCAGTGGTCTTTATAGTGCCCCGTCTTCAGTAGTAACACTGTTTCACATCGAAATAAACTTTCAAAATTTTTCATTAGTTATTGAATGTAGAGAGGTAAAGAGTAGAGTTTATCGACCGAACTCCAAAGCTCTGGTATCTTTCGGGCGACAATGCGAGTTAATAGAAAAGTGCTCTAAAAATCCGTTTGACAAAGAAAAACGATATGAATTGAAATCCATTGTCGTTGTGCTCCAAGTGTTAGAGCTATGAATCTTTTAAGTGGTTTTTATTCACTATATGTTAGAGGTTATTTTTATTATTTATGTGGTACAGATACGGTTAACGTGTATTTTAGGGGATCCCAAGTTCCAGATATTGCTCATTGTTTGGCGAGCTTTTGGAATGGGAAATGATCAGTCGACTCCTTCGAGGTTTCGTTTGCCTTCTTCAATCTCAGAATTGTTCAGCGTCAGAAGTGTCCCATTGCCTATTATCAATTAGTGAAATGCCTCGATTCAAACTCCAAGTGATGTTTTTTGAAGATGATGAGAAGAGAGGTAATTTTGTTCTTTTAAAAGTTTTTGCTACCTTTGTAATACTATTCTTTAAGTATAGTAGTCATAGTAATATCATTAGTAATTATAGTAATTGTGTAATAATAGTACTAGGCATTGAGCATTCATTAGAATAATTGCAAACAGTAGTGAAGTACAACTAATCTCTGATACACATTTAATGGTCAGTTTTCAACAATATTGTACGACAATTAAATCTCTGAGAAAGTGTATAGATATGTTTACCGTGTGTGTATTGAAAGTATAACAAATGTCGCGGGATGAGGATAGCTTTGACCGATATGGTTCCCATATGTCTCATCGTGTGAGCGGCCTAATATTAAGCGTTGCTCCACATACACACCACTCATAATTTGGCGGCAAAATGAGAACTATCTAAAGTGGACATCATTTTCCAACACTATACAAACTTATTTGCTTTGGCAGCATAGATTTCTGAGGTTTTGGAAGAGGAAAATTCTTCCAATGCGTTTCCAGTTGTGGTTTGTATGCTAAAGAATATGATGAATGACAAGGTTTCGTCGCTTAACTCGTCCAATTTCTCATCGTTCTTTGTACAGTATATGGTTGAGCATTGTCCTGCGAGTCGTTTAAACTTATTCTCCCCTCCAAATCTAGATGTATGCGTTTTTGTTTCCGTATTCAGTTGCGACTACATCGGTTTGACTTTAGTTACGTCCTCCCAGCATGCATGTCGTAGTCCTAGGCACTCCTGCATGCTCGTCGAGTCCATTCTACGCTTTTCTCGTGCTTCTGTTGTCTGTTCTTCCATGTATGGTCCACCCTGTTTCGTTATCGATGATTTCTAAGATCAGAGCGTGTGCCTTTTATATTTCAAAAGATATCATTTAAGCGTTCTATGAGTAATGCGCAGTATACTTGACATGCTTAACGTATCAGCTCATCTCTGTGCTTCATAACAGCACCGAAAGGACCGTCGAATCGAGGTGAGCGCGAATTTTCGCGTCCTATAGTTGGTCGTTAGCTTCTTTGAGAGGTCCAAATGCAACCCTGGCTACTTTCCTTCTTCAGTCTAAGTCCTTCATGTTGTTCGTGTTAATTGAACGCCCGAGCTAAACGTACGAGGTAGTCCCTGTAATCACAGGAACCATCCAGTTTGATCTTTTCGCTTCGCACCATGGGTTTTTCATGAACTAGGTCTTTTTCCGATTTATGCGCTGTTTCTTTTTGCAACCTTTTTCATGATTCGTTGAGCTCATTGTTCATCGACTCTGCTTCGTTGCTGCTTCTTGAGAAGATAACGATGTCGTATGATATATATGATTGTAGAGTACCACTCAACAGGCATATCGGACAATAGTTATAAAGATCCCTTTGGTCACGTTTTTGGACACGATGACCGCGCGCAACGTCCACCACTAGTCTGTGATTTTTTCCTATTGAAGGTGGGACATCATATGGTTTGCGAGAAGTACACGTAAATTGTGACTTCCAGCTGTAAGGAAAAAGACAGTGATATGTTAAGGTCTTGGATCTGTGCCTTTTTTCCATGCTTTCTATCTCGCTAGGACCTCAGAGAAGAGGTTTCTGTGTGGTTCCTCTCCAGCAGGTATAGGGTCTGAAATTGGGATTGCGGAACGAAAATGGTTGGTTTAGAACTCTTCCGTAACCAATTCCATATTATGGCGAGAGGTTTCGGTGATCCCATCTTCGTTTACCAGAATTGATAGCGGAACATTGTAATCGTAAAAGTTTAGCAGGTATGTTTTCAGACTGTTTATTTTTGTGCTGCTTCCAACAATTTCTTCTGCCTTTACGTATGTAAATCTTGCTGCAAAGCTCTTCTTCAACCGAGTTTTATTACTAACCGTGTTATGCGTGCTGCAGTGAAATGGAATTTCCGTTTCCTTCTCCTCTCCATCAACTCCCTAGTGATACTAGAGATGCGATCTGATCTTCTCGCTTGTGGAACTGGGGCGAATGCAGCACAGCTTTTGTCGTTTGACAAGCACCTCTCTATCTTCTGTCGGCTCCTCTTTAATCTGCTAGTCAGATCTTGATAGGATTCCACCCAGAATGCTCTCGTAATAGATAGTTTGATTTTTTATCTTCGCCGATGATATGGAATGTTTTCCATCTTATGACTGAATTCAATTTTATCGCAATGAGGCAATAATCAGAACGGGTACAGAATTATGGGACTAGTAATTTCTCAAGTAGGCACCATCTTCCGTTTGTCAGAATATGGTTTATCTCCTCACGAGTAGTGCCGTTAAGAGACTACTATGTCCAGTAATGGCTTTCTTATGGAAAAACGGGTTTCCATGGAGTAGACACGTTAGAGACAGGAATACTGCAAGACGATTTCCATTCTCGTTTCTTTCTCCTAATCCAGACTTTCCGACCTTGTACTCGTTGTCGTTAACCTCTCCTATTCTGACATTGAAGTCTCCGACGACAAATTTATGATACGCTTTATCATTGTGGAGAACTTCTTCCAACAGGCAATAAAATTCATCCAACGCGCAATAAAATTCAATAATTTGTACTCATCATTCACACCCGTTGGTGAGTAGCCAATGATGATAGTGATTTTCTTATGACGCGTTGGTTAAGAGACGGAAGAAGACTATGCGAGGAAAAGGAATGTCATACGAGTCGACGAGATCGCTGTTTGGTTGTCATATGTCGGTCTTCTTACATTTTCTTCCTTGTAAGGCAATCGCACAGAATTTTATGCGATCAAGAATGGCGTGAAGATCGGCGTCTGTTTTGGCATTACACGTGCAGAGAAGCAGTCTCCATAGCGTGTCGCGTAGGTGTTCGTCGGATGGGGATCCAATGACGTCCTGTATAACCCGAGATTTTGTGGCTTCTCACCGTCTGATATCATAGAGGGAAGCTTCCAGTGTGCGGTGCACTGGGGCTGGGTTGTTTCTGGTTACGCAATTTGATCTCCCGTGGCGGCCTGAATTAACTTTGCAAGGGCATTTTTCGGTTTTCACCACGATGTGGAACGGAAGGCAGCTTCTTTTCTGGAGCAGTTCTTTTGTTTGGTCTTCCTACTAGTTCATTCGCACACAATATTAAAACCGAAATCGAAAATTGAGATAAGAATGAAAAAAATGACCGACTGTTCAAGGACGATGTAGAACCTCGATCAGAGCAAAGCATTTCTGAGGCTAATGAACCATTTGTACAATGAGATAGCAAAATTTCTCACTTGACAGCGAGGTATTTGTGGATTTGTATGTCTATCTGATTTTCAGCGAAAGACTAGCACGTGATTGTGAGACTTGAATAAAAGTCTTAGCAGGTGTCCCTACGGTGTTTTCTTTCTTTTATTGAGGTCATCATTACATGGCTGTCTACATTTTGTAACCTTGGGTCCCTTCGTTTACAGATCTGAACGCCGTTTGCGAGTTTTTGCCGTATCCCAACCAAGTTGATATAAAGAAGAGATACCTGCTTGAAGAATCATCTGAAGACTAATCTAATTGAATCTTTGGTGTTTACAATGTTTTGACCGTCAATTTGTTCGAGTTTGCGTGATTTTGTTACTAATTGTCGCTTGTTGGTACTTATAATCCTGTATATTACTTGCATCAAACCTGTTAAAAAGGCAATAAAATATTTCAGAAACCGACATGAATAATCAACATGTGTTTAAATTGTTGAGCTTACACGGGGTTGATAAATAACCTTTATTCGGTTGATGTTCCGACGTCTTCCTCAGAGGCGATTATTCGAGTCGATGTCCACAGTTCTTCGTACTTTCGATGTGGTTCTTTCGTCTTCCTATCGAGCCGAGTCTTCTTCGGTGGGACACCTCTCAAGTGAGGCAATTTCACCCGGTGATACTCTTTTATACAGGACTATTGTTGCTAGGATTGTCCGGTAATAGCAGTTTGTTTCATCCGGACAATCCATTCTGGCGAAGTCGGTGTCATTGTCAGCTAGCACAGAGCGTCGTAATATTTCAAAAACTGGGGAAAAATATTCTGAAAGGACTGCACTAAAAGGCCAGATACTGTTTGACGAATGCTATCGGTGCGGTTAAAGAATTGAGCAAATTTTCATTCATCTACAGATCTTTTGCAGAGAATTTCTTGTAATGACTATCATCTCTGCATGCAGTGTATACTCGGATACATGGGTGGGGGGTCTTCACTGGTTGTGCGGGTCCTAGTATAATTTCCATTTATTTCTGTTTCGCGAGATCGCTGATTGTGGTGGTGTGCTTTGAATATGGTAACATCCTAAAGCATGATTAGTCTCGATTTCCTGAATGCAAAAACGCGGATTTAGCACCACCATCTATTCGCTCCAACTGGAAGTAATTGGTTCTCGGTACAGTGCAATATAGATTAGTATTTTTACAGATATTTCGATTAGTATGTATTTCACTTAATATCGGTTTCAAGAGGGCGTGTAGCGTAGTGGTGGCGTTGCCGTTCCTCACTACGTGCAAAGTGCTTTTCCGAACCGACAATTTTCAGTGATATTTAAGAAGGCGGAATATTCTCAAGTAGGAGCCTGATCCATACGAAATACGAAGAGCTTTGTGGACGATGGATGTGATGCGACGAATCGAATGCATGAAGTGGTGAGACCCACACAATACTGTCATGTAAAACACTATCAGATTGATACAATTCCTATGTGATTCACCTACCATCTTTCTTGAAGAAGATCAAAATGTGGCAAAGAACACTTCGTTCGGAAGGATCATAGATTATATGTGGAAAGACAGCGAAACTTAACGAAACCTGAACCTGGGATTCCTGGCACTCCAGAAGCATGTTTTAACGAGTCAATTAGATATTCCTTTAGAGTGTACCAGTTTTCTTGGCATGGCTTATTAGTGAGGTATCCAAGTGATTATGCACAGAATTAGATGACATCGGTAACAGGTCAGTTATTAAATACGTAAACATGTTTTCGTTTTATGATATGACTACCGTGACTGTGATCAAATTTCTTACTTAACATCCGAAAGGTGTTTATTTTATATATTGTTCATACAAGGAGTGGTGGCTCTCCTTTCTCCATGAGGGCAACTGTTTAAGTGAGAACGTTCTTCACCAATACCTGCTAATTATTGAAAATCTCTCTGTAACACTCATTTAGATGAGCGAATTTTATGTGGTTGTACTATCCCACGTTTTCCTTATTCTTCAATTAATGTTACTATGTTCTAACGTGAGTTTGACCAGTTTTTAAATAGGTATTTTTACCACTCTTATCTTAATTCTAGCTATTTTAAATATGGGTGTGACCCTAAAAAATCCAGATCATATTCCGCATGGTTTAGGTCGTATCGCGGCGTTAGTTTTGTTAAAAATTTGAATCTGATACCGTAGCTTGGTCAAACATCTTGAGGCAGGTTCTTTGCTCTTCCATACCCCATTCTTAAAAAACTGACTTTAACACATACGGTATCCCAATTGCCTGTGAATGTCAAGACTCAAAATTCCTTCCTTCATTTGCATCATGGAAAGGCGCAATATGGTGATTTGAACGTTATCTTGAAAAGTGAACTCCGGTGGGTTCATATCCGCCTCCCAACGGTTTACCTCCTCATCGTGGCTGGGGCGTGTTCTGGCTGCGATATACAGCGGAGTGAGGGTTCACCCCATCGGCAGGATCACCCAAGCTGAGAACGAGTGCGGCGTTTCCATTCCACCACCGTGCTGGTATCAAACTAGTCGCATCGTAAAAAATCTCCCTCTGATCAACAAGGGCGGCGTGTACCTTTGGTGGTGACGACCTGGGGTAGACTTTAGCCATGGTGGCCTCGGTACTCCGTAAAGCCACAATGGCTAAACCAGCAAAACTCTGTAAAATGGAGATTATGCTGGAGCCAGCGCAACCAGTGAAGACGTGCCGTCCAAGTCAGACGAATTGAGATTATCGGAATAGTCACTGATGAATCTCTCTACTACCCTTGTGGAAGCAATAAATATGTCGTCGGTCTAACCATTGGTAGTCATCGCTGTTGCATAAAGCCTTAGCAGTGTTATCACAGATTTTTAATTGCGTTAGTAACGTCAGCTAGCAAAGCTTTCTTTCATATACTTGGCAGTTTACATGCTTCTACTTACATGCTTCTTAATACAAGTACGTGGCAATTACAAGAATCGTATATCTCACAAGTCGTGACAGCCAATTTTTTTTTAGTAAATATTGCTAAGAAATACCCATTTAGTATGCCACCTCATTGTGACTTTGCATGGGTGTCGAATTGCGGTATGCTGTGGATGCATTTGACCAGCAGAGTCCACAAACTGAGAAAGGGTTCGACATTTCCGTCTGTAACGATTATTCCGAGGTACAAATCTCCTTCTGATGTATAACTGTTAGCGACTAGCAGTAGGAATGACCTGGATGCCGTAATACAGCTGCGGCGAGATTCCTGGAAATGATCATGTCCGACGAAAAAACTGTAATGCCATTCTTCGTATTTTTGTTGAGCAAACGCGAGGTGTTATTATTCTTTATTCACGAATAAGCTGACGTTTCGGCGGATTACGAAGAATTACTTGATCAATGCCGAGGTTAATAGAAAGTCGGTCGTGGGAATTACTGTAATGCCATTAAGATGGAAATTGTTATTCGACCCATACGATCCCTGCGTAGACAAGCAGTGCCTTTTGCCTTGCAGTGCGTCAAATGTCCTAAGTGATTATGAGTAGTTAGTTAGACCTAGCGTTGGCAATGTAGGTACGCCGTATGCGGCATCCTAAACACTACCATGGAGGGAACTTTGCTTTGTATGCTTATGACAGTTCGACACTTTGATATCTGGATGGCCGCTCTTCGCGAGTAGTGCGGGTTCACCCCATTTTTCATTCACTTTTCTCCGTTCATTCCTTGTGAACGGTGGTGGCCTGCCTTGGATATGATGAGGACTGCGAAGAACCTTTTTTAATCCTAAAATAGTCTCCACCTGCGAATGCAGATGAATCTCACTCGACGTTGATCAATACCTGAGGGATGCGCCATGCATTCGACTTCATTAAGCATCGTTCGGAGGTAATTGAATGCATATCTGGGCTTTACAGTGACTCGCGGTACCCTGCCGATGTATCGAACCATTGCTGCTATCCTCCCAGACTAGTCTGGTACCAATTTACCGACTCCGGAGGGATGGAAAGCTTGGTGGAGCCAATGGGCGCGGGGTTCGATTCCACGCACGTGTGTGTCGCAGGGCACCTCCGACCACTGCGCCACACGTCGCAGAGTACCAGAATTAATCAACTGTCACTAAAATTAAGAAGGCCCATACAGCACAATTTCAATGATTGAATGACTTGAAGTATTTGACGACCACGGAAGAGAAATGAACGTATTTTACATGCATGGAAAAGTAAAATTCCAGTTCATAGAAAAAAGGATAATCCATCCTTGGAGAGCCAAAAGTCTCCCACCCTTGAATAAATATTGCTAGAATAGTCTAGAGTCTTTTTAAATTTTAAACATATACAAGGTTTTTAGAAACCCAAAGAAGGCGATGAGGAAAATGAAGTAGTAAGTTCTTTCTATATATTACTTTAATGTATAGTTTCTTTACAATTAAGATTTGCTAGAGTCATCCAACATATGCCAGAATAGACCAATGGAAAAATCTAGAAGACGAATCCGTCATAATAACGACAATATTTTCTCTTTCTTTCTTCACGTTATAATTTTTCTCGTACTTGGACGCATAGAAACGACACCGCTTAAATGGATCCCAGCATAGAAGTCAAGGACCAAAATATCCTATTTTTCTAGACAGCGACTTCAAGTACATCAGTGACACCTGTAGCACAAGCGAATGCGAACACATCTGTTGGAAAGGTGCGCTTTTAATTGCTTAAGAAGAGGCCGTTCCACTTCCTTTAGCAAGTAGAACGATGAATCATTTATATTCTGTACTGTTGAGCTGACACGAGTTCTGTATGAAAAAGTTTTATTCAGCTAACTTTTCGGCTCCTTCGCCTTCGTCAGAACAGCGTTAATCCTAAGCGATGGTCCACGGACCAACTGATACAGTAGGCCTTCTCTTCCAAAAAGCAGATCATACTGTATGCCAGGAATCCACCGACACTCGCTCTGTACAAAAGGGTACAGCGGAGTGAGGTTGCGCCTTCGGGCGGGGCGCATTCCATTGGATTCAACTGGTTGCGACAAAGAACACCACACCGCGACAGTTACCAGTACAAAACGTCAACAGAATAAAATTTTTTCGTACCAACCTCCTGTTAGCTCAGTCATATAGAAAACCACTGATTATTCTTACCGAGTTTAAAGAAAGCGCGATTTTAAGAACAGTGAACTGTTTCATTCAAAAAGAAGAACAAAAATAAGAAGATTTAGCAGCTGTTGAGTGCAGAACCTCCTTAATTGAAAGAAGGCCCTTTGTGTGTTTCTCAGAGTATTCAGTGCATTGATCTCTTGAAGTTTATTGAAAGTTATGCTTAAAAATGTAAGGTCTGGTTACGAACGAGCAGAATTATATTTCCTACTGTAGCCGGATTAGCGAATTGAGCATAGCACTTGAGAACTTCATTTTTAGCAGCTTATTCGGGCAAAGGCTTCCAAAAGAAATACTTTTTAGTCGACGATATCTTTAATTTGTTCTCTGGAGTCAAAAGTGATTGTTAGCATAACCTTAATTCTTTCAAAGAGAACGCCATAGCCCTCAATTATATCCGACTTTATATAGCTTATGATATAGGCATAGGGCATGTGCGGCGCAGTGGTCGGAGGCGCCCTGCAGCACATACGTAGAATTGACTCCAGCGCCCACGGCCCAAGAAATCCTCCATCCCTCCGGGGTTGACAAATTGCTACCAGACTTGCTTGGGAGGAGAGCAGCACTGGCTCGATACATTAGTAGGCCAGCGCGAGTAATTGCAAAAGCCAAATATGCATTCAGTCACCTCCAACGTTGTTTAATGAAGTTGAATGCTTGACGCATCCCTCAGGAATTGATCAACGCCGTGAGCTTTATCCTTTTATAATATAAGCACATTCACGAAGCCATGATTTCTTTCGGATTCGTACGCCCCGTAAAGCAACTTAGATTTCCAGTTTTATTACCCAGCGGAGCATATGTACTGAAATGGGTAAGCACCATTTCAGCAGTTCAGAGGCGTTCTTTACCGCACTTTTTGCACTCTATCGATAGCCTGCCCAAAGATGTTGTGCTAAACATGACTCGTCACGCTGTTCTCTTAGCATAATTATTATAATCTTAACCTTTCTATTTATTGCTTATTCTTTTTAACGGCGGGTTATTTTGCGAAATATAACTTCTATAATGGTGAGATATGTGCAAAACTCTGGACCGCAGGTGTCTATGGTGGGGAACGAACGCGCTATTGTCCTTTCCGGGGAGTAACGCGTTCACCACCACACCATGCGGGTC